>CM046376.1:1242302-1267302 GCA_025413485.1 Ficus microcarpa
TAAAGGAAGTTTCTTCATAATAAAAATAAAAAATAAAAACGAAATATTGGTGTAGTGGTTGTAGACGATCTGATGTTATATATTTAATTAATACAATAACTTTATTGTAATTTCCAATAACGTTCGTAGCTATTATTTATTTATTTATTTTGTAATCCAATAACTTTCTTTTAAATTACATAGGTATAGGTTAACGACAGCTATCACTCCAGTTTAGAAAATAAAATAAAATAACAAACATAAAACCAAACAAAGACTAAACCAACTGGTTTGGCTTATTATTAGAATAAAATAAAGGAAACGACGTGGTAGTGCGCTTCCTGGCACTTTACTTATAGTTAAAAATATATATATATATGAACATTTTTTTTTTCAACACGATAATCATTAAGATTGTTATTTATACTTTTTTGTTGGAATTTGGTTTCTTTGATGATATCATCAAATTTGTGAAGAAATTCAATATATTTTTTAATTCTAACTTGTTGAAATTTTTGTTGATTATGAATGTCATATTCGGAATTAAGGCAGGTACAACTACTCAATTAGTTTTGCCATTGCTAAAAATAAAAGAATCATAATTAAATAAACATGCAAGAAGATGCGATAATTTGGCCTGCAGATTTAAGATTTAAGATTTATTTTTTATTCTTTTGTTTTGATTGTTTGTGCCTTCGGCCGGCAGATTTAAGATTTTTTTTTTTTTGTTTTAATTTTTTGTGCCTTTGGCCCGGCAGATTTAAGATTTAAGATTTAATTTTTACTCTTTTGTTTTAATTTTTTGTGCCTTTGGCCGGCAGATTTAAGATTTAAGATTTATTTTTTATTCTTTTGTTTTAATTTTTTGTGCCCCCAGTAGTCATTGTTGGTAGAAGGGGAATGCAGGAGGAAACCGCTCAAGAAAATTCCGGGGTGTTGGTTGATATGGTCTTATATTTCTTACTATAATCACTGCCTTTCCGAAAGAGTTAGCACAGAGCGTTCACTCTATAATACAAAGGGTGAGGATCTGTTGGGGTATTCATATGGCTACGGCTGATGTTCCTTCTTCTTCTTCTTCTTCTTCCACCCCGAATTTGGAGAAATACGATGTATTTCTCAGTTTTCGTGGTGAAGACACTCGTAGGGGATTCACAAGCCATCTTTATGCTGCTTTACTCAGGAAGCATATTAAAACTTTTAAAGATGACTATGATCTTAAACGAGGAGATGAAATTAAACCCGATCTTTTAGAAGCAATTGAAAGATCAAAGATTTGTGTTGTCATTTTCTCAGAAAACTATGCTTCTTCATCTTGGTGTTTAGCTGAACTAGCCCATATACTTAAATGCCACAAAAATTATCGAAAAACCATTATTCCTGTTTTCTATGATGTCGATCCGAGTCATATACGAAACGAACAAGGAAATTTTGGAGATGCATTTGTACGACATGAACAGCAGTTCAAAAATGACACGCGGGTGCAAGACTGGAGGGAGGCTTTGTGTGAAGCAGCCAATCTTTCAGGGTTTGATTCAAAAGCCTCAGAGTTCAGGTTTCTCCATTTACTTTAATATGAACTAAGTTTCTTCCTACATATATACCTAATGAATTCTTTACATGACCAAATTAGTTTTTGGCCACATTAAACGGACTCTTGCTACAAGATAGATGATTTATATATTCAAAAAAGAATTACCACCTAGAAGCTTTTGATCTCTAATTTATTTGGGTAATTTTTCCGTTTAGTTCCCGAACTATGAAAACTCTGTCACTTTGGTCTTTACTGGTCCATAACACTAAAATTGACAAATGATTTCTGAAATTTATCCGAGACAAATATCACAGCCCTAACCCATGATAATGAAAAATTTAAAGAAATTATTACACTAATTGTGAAATATTCAAGTTTTTTAGGGTTTTAATAATAATAAGCAAGACATTTTTACATTTAAGTGTAACTAATTATGTAAAATTTAATATTAACATGGAATTAAAACAGGATTATATACATTAAATTTAAAAAAAATTCATTAATTTTAATGACAGGGACCAAAACTATCAATACTCAAAATTTTGGGGACTAGTTTAACAAAATCAAAAGCTGAGGAACTAAAACAGAAACATAGCATTATTGATAACCTATGGACAAAAATGTCTTGGTATTTTTGCTTAGTTGCAAATTATTGTTACTAACTACAGTTTATCCTTTAATATTTTAGGGATGAGTTCGAATTAGTTGAGGCAATTGCCGAAGATATTTTGAGGAAATTGAAGGATGTGCCATCGTTTGACGAATTTGAGGGCCTTATTGGAATCGAAGGACGCATCGAGGAAATCAAATCGAAGTTAAGTCTCGACTCTCCAAATACTCGTATTGTAGGAATTTGGGGAATAGGTGGTCTAGGGAAGACGACCCTTGCAGAAATGGTGTTCAATAAACTCTCCGATCAATTTAAGAGTCGTTGCTTCCTTGCAAATGTTAGGGAGGAATCAGAGAAAAATGGATTGAGTTACTTGCTGTCGACGCTAGTTCGCGAATTATTGGAGGATGAGAAAATAAATTTGAAAACCACATCTTTAACACGTTTTTTGAAGGAGAGGCTCCACCGTACAAAAGTACTTGTTGTGTTAGATGATGTGAATAATGTGGAGCAGCTGCAAGTTTTACTTGGTGATTATCTTCGCAGGTTTTGTGACGGTAGTCGAATTATTATCACAACAAGGGATAAAGAAGTGCTCAATTATGTTGGAGTTGACGGAGTGTATGAGGTTGCCGAATTGAGTGATGATGAAGCTATTCGGCTTTTTGAGTTGACAGCTTTTAGAGGAAACTCTCAAGCACCGTCTCATCGAAAGCTAATAGACGAGGTGGTAAAATTTGCTGGAGGCATCCCTCTGGTTATAAAGCTTTTGGCTTCACGGTATCGCTCAATTCAATCCGAGGGCATGAGTTGGCAACCAATTCTAAATGTGCTGAAACAAAATTGCCGTGGAAATATGGAGAAGATATTAAGAATAAGTTATGATGGACTGAATGATGAGGAGAAGGCTATGTTTCTTGTTATTGCGTGTTTCTTTAAAGGGATGGAAAGAGATTTTGTAGAAGGCATATTAGATGGTTGTGGCACAGCACGTATACACATGAATAATCTCATTGACAAGTCTCTCATAACTATCAAGCCCTTTGAGAAAAGATCCTGGTATCAATATGGACAAGCGATCCGTCAGAGGATTGTACCCCCAGACAAAAGCATCTGGATGCATGATTTGCTACAAGATTTCGGTCAGAATATTGTACGTCAACAATCAAAAGAGCGACTTGGCAAATGCAGTAGGTTGTGTACAGCGGAAGATGCATATAGTGTCCTGAACAACAATGAGGTAAGCGTAAAAATATATAAATGTTGAAGTAATTTGTTAAAATGTTGCATAAACTTAAATTAGGAAAAAAAAAAATCAACGTTAAAAATAGTTTCCTAATTAGTAGTTAATTAATAAAGCTTTGATCTTCTTCCTCTTTATGCTCTTCCGTTTTGTTGGAATTATATGCTCTATATCCATCTAAATTTATTTCTTGAATCATGTTAGGGGACTGAAGAAATTGAAGGAATATTCTTGGATCATGATTCTGAATTTGAAGTAGTCCACTTGAGGCCTGAAGTCTTCCGCAACATGTGTAATTTGAGGTTACTCGAGATTGATGTCGATGTTCAATTCCTTAGTCAAGATCTTCAATTCCTTCCTCATTCTCTTCGGTATATTTATTGGCGAGGATATCCTTCAAAGTGTTTCCCATCAAATTTTGTGCCAAGTAATCTTGTCGAGCTTCACATGCCACAAAGCGAACTTGAGCAACTTTGGGACGGAGTTCAGGTATATGTTTACTAATTTGCTGTATTCTTTATAATATAAAATAATAATCTATGAGATCTCTCTTGGTTATTCTTTTGTTTTTTTTTTTTCCTTCTTTCAGGGCCTTAACAAATTAAAATGTATCAATCTCAGTGAGTCATGCCACTTGAAAGAAATTCCGGATCTTTCTCTTGCTCCAAATCTTGAAAGAATATATCTCCAAGGTTGCGCAAACTTGGTTGAAGTTCCTTGGAATAGTTTGCGAAGTAACAAGCTTATTGAACTCAATTTGATGGAGTGCAAAAATCTTTCAAGTACTCTTCCAGAAAGAATCTTTGAACCAAGCACCCTTAAAGTTCTTATGGTAGAGGGCTCTAAAGTTAAAATTACAGCTCTTCCAGAGACCATATCCCGGGGTTTAGTGTCCTTAAATTTAGTTTCAACCGGAATACAGTCTTTGCCCTCGTCAATTGGTTCTCTTGAAAATCTGTCTGAACTAGTTCTCAATGACTGCAAATCCCTTTCAAATATTCCTAGCAGTATACATAAGCTGAAGTCCTTGAAATATCTCGGACTAGCTGGTGCTCAATTCTTGATGAGTTTCGTGTACAGCTTCCACGGAATCTTGAGACGTTAGATTTGGGATGGACGGCAATAAAAGAAATTCCCTCTTCATCAATTGAGAATTGCTCTGGTCTCCAGGATATTAACTTGCAGGGTTGCAAAATGATTGAGAGTCTACCAAGTAATATTTTTGAGTTCCGATCTCTTTGGAGGCTTAATCTTCACTATTGCTCAAATCTGAAGAGTCTCCCAGAAATCTCGAAGCCTATGGAGAGTTTAAAAGATCTTAGAATAACCTGCACAGGAATTAGACAACTACCCTCGTCGATTGGAAATCTTATTGGTATTAAAGAACTAGACCTAACGGACTGTGCAAAGCTTGAGTCAATCCCAGACAGCATCTATAATTTGACTCGTCTTACATCTCTTGTGCTTCGGAACTGTAAGAACCTTCAGTCTATACCAGAACTTCCGTCGTCTCTATTTGCTCTTGTGCTTCGGAACTGTAAGAACCTTCGGTCTATACCAGAACTTCCGTTTTCTCTAATTGCTCTTGATGCAAGCGGATGCACGTCATTGGAGAGGGTGTCGAGTTCTAAGAGAGTAATCAGACAATGGTTTCGGTCTTGGCATGAGTCCCACACTTATGGGGTAACATTGGATTACCATAATTTCTTTGAGTGCTTGAAAATGGATCAAAATTCACGGGACGAAATTTTAAGTGATTACCAACTGAGAGTTTTGGCCAAAGCAATAATACAGCGTAAACTTAATCTGGTATGCCTCTTAATTTGGTGTATTGTTATTGTTTGAATGTCTAATTTTTTCATACATGAGTTCCAGTAAGAATAATTGGTGTCATTTTTTAACAGAGATATGAGAACTACACAGTTGTGTGTTATCCGGGAAATGAGATTCCGAAGTGGTTCGACCATCAATCTGAGGGCTCTTCACATACTATCGCGCTCACTCCACAATGGCATAATGCCGACTTCTTGGGTTTCGCATTCTGCATTGTTGTTGATGGGAAAGCTTACGAGGAAATTTCAACTTGTGTGGGTTGTTTTTTCTACTTAAAGTGTAAATTCAATTTTAAAATCAGAGATACTGAAGAGGTCCGCAGTTTTGATCAGATGGTTTTTGAAGTCCCACGACAACAACGTTTAGGACCAGTCCCTTCGAATTCAGATCATTTGTTCTTGTGGTATCAACATCAGGACTACAATACTTGTCACGATGCAGTAGAGGTCTCCCTTGAGTTTTCATTTGTTAATGATATTATTGGTTGTCCCGTGTCGAGTCTTCCACGGAAGAAGTGAAACGGTGCGGTATCCACATGCTTTATCGCGACGATCTAAAGGATATGGAAATCGATTACGACTGTGATGCTGTGCGTGGTCTTTCTCACTTGGATTTTTTTTTTTTGGGCCCGTTTGGTGGAGTAGTTTGAGTTGAGATTTTTAAATTTCAATAGTAAATTTTTTTAAATTTTCAGAAAAGACAAAAAACTTTTTGGAAAAAAGATAAAAATTTTTAGAGAAAAAGACAAAAAAAAGTTTGAGTTGAATAGTTTGAACATTCAACGAAACACCATTTAGTTTTGCTCATTTGCTTGACTTGATATTGATCGGTTTGCCAAATTTTTTGTGAGCTTATTGTTTTTTTCACAACACTTGATATCAGGAATCAGATGCTACGTATGAAGATGAGCCAAGTGAAGATGAAATCACCGATGCAGATGAATGACATCCTAAGAAAATAAAATATTCAAATTAACCGTAACCGCTTGCCCAAGATATATAGTAGGTACAAAATTCCTCTTCACACTTTTTAGTAAATTTCTTTTTAATTTTTTTTAGTTTTCTTTTTAATAAGAATATGGGTCAAACAACAAATAAGGTAAAGGGGAAAATATGGGCCTCAGGTGCTATTGTTTCCATAATGTTTTGGAAATATATCTCACGGTTTACAATAAAGCTATTTTGAAAATGGTTATGAAATAGCTTTTGTTTTGCACAAGTCAGAAAACATAAATGAAAATAAAAAATCATTTTTTTTGTTAAGGAATTTGAAAATAAAATAAAGTTATTTTCCCATTTCTGTTTTTTCATTTTTTTTTTTTAAAGCTTACACACTTAACAAACATATTCAAAAATATACGCAGACACAATTTTACTTTTTCTTGTACTCAATCCAATTTCTCTAGAAACACTATCAATCACAACTTCAAAAAATAGCTCAAAATCATTTTCAAAGGATTCTCATTTCTATTTCATATACAAAACAAAATCATTCCCAAAAAGTTCCTAAACGAACCCTTGACTATCTGTTACTTAGTTTGTGCTACTTTTCACCTCGACAGGCTGTTTTTTTTTTTTTTTTTCCATTATTTAAAAATTAAAATCTGTTCAAGATATGTACCAGAATATGATACTTATTTATAGGAAAAATTTGGTAAATAACAAAATTTGGACATTTATTTAGACAAATGACCAAATTTTTTTAATTCAGAAAATAGTTATTAATTAGTAATTTATCATCATCAGTCAATGAAAGATAATATTAAATATTAATATTAGTTATATTAGTGATTGATTGCCTGCTTTGACCATTTTTTTTTTTCTAATTTTTAAAAAACATTCATTTTTCTAATTTTACAAAATTTCGGTCAAATTAAAAAAAAAGGGTCATCTAGCCTCTTTTACCTAATTTTCTAATGTACAGGTATCGATATACGAATGATGGCTTTAGGAAACGGAATGGATGATGAGCTGGGTACACTGCGGGCTACTGGTGGGTGCAGTAGAGCTGGGTGTGGAATCGCAACGCTTTTTTCTTTTTTTTTTTTTTCCACCCCCCCCCCTCTTCAAATATTGGATTTATTCCTTGTTCTGAAGTACTTGACAGACCTTGATTCAGGAGCTTGATTGCTTGTCGTTTGGCACTCTAGTGTCGTTTGTCCTTTACTTAAATAAAGTGGTTGTCGTTTGCTTAATAACTCTGTCCTTTCTGTCGTTTGTGTACTAGATAGAGCATTCCGTGGTGTGTGTGGTGTGTGTTTTGTGACTGCTCTTATATGTTCTTTTGTACTCAGTTGGGAAACTAATTAGCTGAACAACAATATAAAGATTGTGCTTTGAGATTTGTTCTTCGCATATATGTTGTGTGTGTATGTGTATATATATATATACATTGTGGATTTTGCATGTGGTATATGTGGAAAAACACCAATATGTTTTTCAAGACGAAGCGATTAAAACAATATCTAATGTAGTGGAAGAGTGTGTAGAAAATAAGAATAATAAAACTAAGAGATAAATATTAGTTAATATTTTGATTCACATCGAATGTCACAAAAATCGCTTTAAAATCCACTGATTCACGCAGAGTCCTGGAAATTGATATAAAAAACTGTTGATTCATCAAGAATACCAAGAATTGAAAAATAGATAAAGTAAATACTCGAAATTTCATTCAACATAATTTTGTTTTCATTACAAGAGGACGTCCTTAATTATGGGACAAAGAACAATAAAACTGAGCCAAAACAACCTAATATTATATTAAAATAATGAAACTTTTTGAAAAAGGAAAATCGTTAATGGGAAACATGAATTCAAACTATTAAACTCAAGGATTAAAGAAACACAATCGGAATTGAAAACCGAAATCTCTAAATCGACTTGTTAAAAAAAAAAAAAAAAAAAAAAAAAAAAAAAAACTTCTGAAAGCCTAAACAATGAAATTTAACCAAAAAGTGACATACATTGTGGTAGAGCGACAAGTATTGCTCATTAGTCCGTTTCCAAAATCTAACTACATTAAAATACCCTATGCAAACTGGAAAATTACTGTATGTGGTCTTGCGGTAATCCCAACATAATTATTGCTTCACCGCATCAAATATCCCATGAGTTTCGTTTTTTTTTTTTTTTTTTTTTAATTTGTTATTGATAGTATTATTATTTGAGAATTCACTAACTCGCTGTGATTCAAATTATTGAAGAGGAAATTGCAGAGGTGGCACAAATCTCTGTTTAATATTTTGTTTTAAGGAAGAAGAAGAATAATGGGCTCAAATTTGGCGCAACCTAACACATTCTCACCACAATAGTTTGGTTGCACAAGTCCAAGCCCTTTTGTTATTCATATGTACATGTTTTATATCTATCGATATTATTCTATAAAAATTATTTCTATTAAAATAATTAAAAATAGTGAAGAACTAACGGGGAGCGAAATGATATTGTTAAAACTTTCGACTTTGCATTATGTCTAATCATGGAACTTTTGGATCTGTTTCTTTGTTTTAGCACTATCAAATCAAAGTATCCAATAATATCCATGTACGTTATTTTGTTAACAACAAATTATTGATCCAAAAAACTTAATTTAAAAAAAAAGGGTACACAAAGCTTCAAAAACGCCCAATTACCCCTTGTATACTACCTGGTGACCCACTGTATAATCAAAACCGAAGCAAAGTGACCGAAACAACCGAATCTTGCACGGTTGAAAAAACAATCAAATTTGTCTTAAGCGACTCAGTTGCCAACTTCACTTTTGAGGCAAAGATAATTGAATAGAATTAAAAGAAAGCTAATGAATTAGTTTCATTATAATTTTACAAAGTGGAGATTTATTAACGCCTATCTTCTCGCAGTTTTTGTAATTAATTTTGTTCTTATAAAATTGCCTATTCATAGAACTAGTGTGAAGGACAACAATATTCTAAAATTATCAACTCCCTCTAAGAATTAAAAAAATAAAAACAAAATCCACATTACGTAATCACATTGACATAATGAACAGAACAAAATTACATTATAACTTGCAAAATTAATAAAAACTTTGAAATAGACCATTATGTTTTGTTATGTTTTATTTTCTTAATCTATTTTGTTTTTTTCATTATAATTAAGGGGTAATAAATCATGGTTTGTTTGATTTGTTTTCCCCAAACTGTTTGGTTTGATGATATATGTTTGTCCTCATATATATATATATATATATTATAAATTATGTACTATCATTAAACTCTCAAAACATTCACAAGTAAAGGAGTTTCATCTACTTCTGCTTATTTTCTCATAGATTAATGCATGTGACCCACCCATCACGTGTGTGCGTGTGTTTTTTTTTTCCACATTATTCATGTAATTAGAATTATATGTTTTTTATCAAAGAAATTATAGTGAGATTCAATCACTTTTTTGATATCCTAGCCTCTTCAACTCGCTCTCTCTCTCTCCCTTTTTTTTTTTTTTTAAGCCTATATACTGTTGTATAAGTTTACACATGTAGCCCTTTCAAGTTTCCCTGAACTTTTTTTTCCCTTTCTTTTTAGTCTATATAAATATATTTACAAATTTGCGTATAGCCCTCCCCCAAATAGTAATGATTTCTAGTTTCGTAATTGATTAACATTGAAAGATTCTTAGATCAATCGATATTATTAATTGAAAAATTCTTGAATCGGTATTCTTCATGGATTGATTTTGACACCACAACACAAGCTTCTCTGTTCATAACCGATAAACAATAACAACAACTATCACTGAACGATTGCACTTCCAGCTAGAAAAACAAGATATCTAAAAACATTAACATTTTAAGCTTTAGGATATAAATGAAGTCAATTTCTTTGTGGTTTCAAGTCGTCGTTCGGTATTTAAGAAAGCTCATTAATATGTACACCAATTATGCATGTTTTTATCCCCACCACGTACTTTAATGGACCCCACAAATTGTTTACTAAAAAAAATAATATAAAATTATAATATTATCATTATTATTACATCACCTTTGCACTATCATGGTGGCAAAATTATTTATCGTTTCTCTTTCTAAAATATCTTTTTTATTATGCTCAGCATGACCAAATTTCATTGCTTTTAACCTTTTTTTTTTCAAGTCCATTGATGCGACATTTTCCAAACTTTCAAAAAACTTTACTCTTGAGCTTTCCTAGGAAAAAGCCATAAAAGGCAATGCATATCTTTCTAAACAACTTTTTATTTCTCTTCTATAACCATGAGAAATTTTAGCCACAAAAAAAAAAAAAACATCATTCACGGGCGGCTGAAAAAGTTTGTCTGGTTTTGGATTTAGTTGATAAATTAATTTTTTAATTTGTTAGTGAGAGTATTATTATTTGAGAATTCACTAACTCGCTGTGATTCAAATTATTAAAGAGGAAATTGCAAAGGTGGCACAAATCTCTATTTTTTATTTTGTTTTAAGGAAGAAGAAGAATAATGCGCTCAAATTTGGTGCAACCTAACACTTTCACCACAATAGTTTGGTTGCACAAGTCCAAGCCCTTTTGGTATATATATGTACATGTTTTATATCTATCTATATTATTCTATAAAGATTATTTTTATTTAAAATAATTAAAAATAATGAAGAATTAATGAGGAGCGAAACGACATTGTTAAATTTTGGATTCTAATTTCATTTTGTTTAGTAGTTTAATATGTTTAATGATCAATGCCATTAAAACTTTCGACTTTACATTGTTAAATTTTGGATTCTAATTTCATTTTGCACGGCTCGGTTATCAGTTTCACTTTTGAGACAAAGATAATTGAACAGAATTCAAAAGAAAGCTAACTAGTTAGTTTTATTAGAATTTTACAAAGAAAGAGATCTATTGACATCCTTTTATCTACTCTTCTGACAGCTTTTGTAATAAATTTTATTCTTATAGAATTTCCTATTCATAGAACTACTGTGAAGGACTAAAATATTCTGAAATTATTCTTCACACACCTCCCTCTAAGAATTAAAAGTAAAAACAAAATCCACCTAATTAAATATCGTACATAATCACATTGACATAATGAACAGAACAAAATTGCATTATAAATTCCAGTAGAAGTAATACAAACTTTGAAACAGACTATTAGTTTTATTATGTTTTATTTTCTTAATCTATTTTGTTTTTTTTATTATAATTTAGAGGTAATAAATCATGGTTTGTTTGATTTGTTCTCCCCAAACTGTTTAGTTTGATGATATTTGTTGGTCCTCATATATATATATATATATATATTATAAATTTTGTACAATCCTTAAACTTTCAAAACATTCGTAATTAAAGGAATTCTGTCTGTTTCTGTTTAGTTTCTTATAGGTTGATGCACGTGATCTATCACGTATAGTTGTTTTTTTTTTTTACATTATTTATTTAATTAGAAATGTATATTTTTATGAGATAAATTATTAAAATCACACATATATTAGATGTCATTAATTAGTAGGACACTAATTTGGAGGGGTCCTTCGGTCAGTAAGATAAAGGTTCTTTATGCAAATCCCACATCCCAACATACAGTGAAATTCAATCACTTTCCTATATATGATTGTTTTCTCTCTGTCCCTCTCTCCCTTTTTAAGGTTTATTAATTTGAAGGATTTTTGGGCCCCAAAATATTGTGGATATTCCAGTAACATTCAAATACCGCGAGCATGATGATCATAATTTATGATACCATAGGATTACCTCAACTTATATTAACCTATATATATATTATAAAGTTTCATACAGCCCTCCCTCAAATAACAAGGATTTCTAGCTGCATAACTAATTATCATTGAAATATTCATAAATCGGTGTTGTTTATTAAAAAATTCTTGGATCGATATTTTTCTTGGATCGGGTTTGATATCAGAATATACGCTTCTCTAACATCATAACCGGTACACAAAGACAACAACTACCATGAAAAATTGTACTTCCAGCTAGAAAAGCAAGAGATCTAAAAAAGCAGTAACATTTTTTGCTTTGGGATATAAATGAAGCCAATTTCTTTGTGGTTTCAAGTCGTTGTTAGGCATTTAAGAAAACTCATTAATATGTGAACCAATTATGCATATTTTAATCCCCACGGAAATGGACCCTGCAAATTGTTTAATACTATTAATATATATTACGTCACCTTTGTACTATCATGTGGCAAAGTTATTTGTCGTTTGTCTTTCTATACTAATCTTACTATGCTCATTATGACCAAATTTCATTGCTTTTTAACCTCCCCCTTTTTTTTTTTTCAGTCATTTACCCAAAAAAAAAAAGGACTTTTTTAGTCAATTTTTTTAGCAAAAAAAAAACCCTTCTGCAATCAATTGATGCAACATATTCCAAACTTTCAACAAACTTTATTGTTGAATTTTTTTCTCAACAACTTTTTGATTTCTCTTATGCTAAGTAACCATAGTGAGAAACTTTAGCAAAAAAAAGAAAAAAAAAAGTAAGTATGAGAGAGAGAAAAAATCCCCAAAAAAAAAAAAAAATCATCATTCAAGGGCGGCTGCAAAAGTTTTGTTGGTTTTGGACTTAGTAGAAAAATGAATACTCGACCAACCATGTTTATCTTATTTGTTATCTTTCTGTTTTTGTTGCCACTTGTGGTTGATATTGTACGTTGCATCATTAAAAAAAAATGGTTGAAGTTTTTAAAATTAGAAAAATGAATTTTTTTTTTAATAGATAGTCAGTCAATTTTCTAAAATAATTAATATACTACATCATATTGATTAATCATGATTAATATTGGTAATTGTCGACTAATTTCTTAAATGAAAAATTCCTAATATAATTTAGAATAATTAGATCATATCGCAACCAAAAAAAATATATATAGACATTAATAAAATTTGATGAAAATATAATAATTTAGAACTACAAAATCTTTTATAGGATTTTTTTTTACCCATATAAAAAAAATTCGCCTACTCTGTTTTTGTTTTTGCCTTTTTATTTTAAATGTGAATTTAATAAGGATTTGGCTTCTTGTTAGTGGATGTTAATGTCAAAAGTAATCCATTTCACGACCTTATCTTAATTTATACAATATAGAAAGTTACATTATTTACTATTTCTTAATGGTCAAGTAAAGAAATAATCTAACTTTTTTTCCTTTAAAAAAAATAAAAGAAAGAAAAACTAAAGTATTATTGGACAGTGATGTGAACTACTTTACAAGTGTGCATGAAACATTGCATGAAAGTGACAGCACCAAAAAATAACAACAATGGAAAAAAAATAAAAAAAGAAGAAATCTACGAAGAAAAACTTACTGAATTATTTTCCTTTTTTCCCCGAGGAAATTGCAGTAAAAGGGCATAATAATTTCAAAGTATTTTTTGGCCTCATATATATATATATATATATAGATATATTTTCTTCCTCATCTCATACCCAACTAATATCCTAAATAGAAAGAATTATTACATGTGCTCACTCAGCGGGTGGGGACCGCTTCAAAATCTTAGGTCTCATATTCAAAATTTGATTTTTTTTTTTTTCCAAAATTGATAAAATAGGTTCCCTTGTCTCATACCAAAAAAAGAAAAAAAAAGAAAAAAAAAAAGAAAGAAAACACTATTACATGCTTTCATCTATTTTCAGATGGCATTATTAGAAAATTCTTACCAATTATTCTTTTTACACATAATCTAAATAACATTAACTAGCTGCATATGTTAACTAAAATTCTAACCAATTAACCAATGTATCAAACACACTAATCCTCTGCATAATCAGTGAATCAGGAAATTAGATCATGACTTCACTTGTTATTATTATTTTTTCTTTGAGAAATGAGGTCAAATTATAGTTATCAGACATTTATCTTAAAAAAAGGCCATCTTTAAAAAAAAAAAAAAAACCACTTCTTTTAAAATTGTTGATGCACGGATCACAGTTAGTGATTGACTAATAAATCATTGATTAATATTAACATGAGTAATGATTTTTTTTAATAAAAAACATCATTTTCATAATTAATAAAACTGGAGATATTTATCTGAAGCTAAAAAAGGCCGTTATATATATGTATATATATATTTGATATGGAGATTCCACCTAAAGATCTCAAAAGTAAAGTATGGATTACTTTAGTGTCAGGCTAAACACGCAATTACAAAAATAGTATGATCCTAGTTTTTCTTTTTTCTTGTTTTTGAAAATCATTTAAACAAAACGGTAGTTTCAAGTACTGATCAGTGTAGGGCCCACAGTACTATCCCAAGACGGCACTCCTCTTGATCTTTACTCTTTCATGTGCGTCTATATATATATATATATCCTTTTTGTATTTGGCTTGTGGGGCTTAAATTTTTATTTCCTACCCACTCTTTAGCTTCTTCTTCTTCTCCTTTTTTTTTTTTTTTTAAATGTAAATTTTAGGATTAATTTTATGAATATCTTCTGGACTACATACATTATTTTATTTTGTCTCTTAAATTATTAAAATCGTTCATTGTATCCTATGAACTATATAAATACATTCAATTTGTCTTTTTCGTCCACTTCTGTTTATTTATTTAATGGAATGCTGACGTAACATGTAATTAAAAAGGATTATTTTATGAATACCCCCTAAATTATGCATCCTATTTTATTTTGCCCCCTGAATTATTAAAACCATTTATTATATTCCTTGAACTATATAAAACTATTTAATTTGCCTATTCCGTTCCCTTATACTCACTTATTTAACAGAATGCTGATATGACACAATTTAAAGATTAAACAAATCTATTTTAGAATATAAACTTTATTATGATACAATTATTAATTCCTAATTAGGAAAAAAAAAAAAAAAAGGTTTCCAACTCCACTCTCCCTCTCTCTCTCTCTCTCTCTGCCTGTCTCTCCACAACCCCACAACACTCCCATCTCTCTCCTCCCTCCCCTCTCACTGTCATTTTCTCTCCTTTCTCTCCCTCCCACCAGAAACCACAGCCACAACCGCTTTTTCCAATCAATTCTCCTCTAGTTGTCTCTTCCTTTGCCCCCAAGCTGAGGAAATTAAATTAAGAAGCTAATTGCAAAGGGTTAGGAAGGAGATTTATAGTATAGAGAGAACGAGCGAGAGAAAAAAAAATATTATTTATATGAAAGTTATATGTTTTCTTTTATTAAAAATTTATATTTGTTTTTTATAATAAGGATTTTATTCTAAAACATGTTTGTTTAATTTTTATTTACATACACGTTAGCATTTCGTTAAATAAATAAGTAGAAGCAGATGGAAAGGACAAATTGAATGATTTTATATAGTTCATGGGACATCATGAACGATTTTAATAATTCGAGAGGTAAAATGAAATATGATACATAATCCATGGGGTATTCATAAAATAATCATTCTTACGTAGTCTAAGGTGTTCATAAAATAATAATTTTTGATTATATGTCACGTCAGCATTCCGTAAATAAATAAACAAAATTAGACAGAACTAATAAACTGAATGATTTTATATAATTTAAGAAGCATAATGAACGATTTTAATAATTTAAAAGATAAAATAAAATAAGATACATAATTCAAGGATATTCATAAAATTAATCCTAATTTTATTATATACAAAGACTTTGGTGAATTTCTAAGGACAAAAAGAAACCATTAGGAAACTGCTTTTGCCCAAAAAAAAAATAAAAAAATAAAACTTAAAAAAAAAACAGAAATTGAAGTACATGACGTGGCAAGTTTTGATTGGACAGTGAAGAAAACTGAGAAAGGACAACACATTGACTTCACAACAGTTATAATTGGTCTTTGTTTGGTGTGGTACTCTTGTTGTTAGTTCTTCATCAAACTTTAAACTGCATGTTTTTCTGTTACCAAAAACCTTGGTTTCAACTGGTATGAGTTTACTTGCTTCTCTCTCTCTCTCCTCTTTCTCTCTCTGAGTTTTTTTGTTGTCCCCATTTGATATTATCATTTTTTATTGGTTTATTTGGAAGAATTTGAACTTGTGATTTATAAAAAATTTCAGTTCTGTTCTTCTGCTGTATTTGGAATTTGCTCTTTTTTTTTTTTTTTTGAAGTTCAATATATGGAGAATTCTGCCTTTTTCTTTCTGTGTATGTTTATCTTTTAAATTTTTAATTATTTATTAGTTTCTCAGAAGTTAAATTTTGTTATTTTTCTTATCCAAGCAATTTATAAACAGAACAAGAACAGATTTTGAATCTTATTATTGTTGATTTTCTAAGCAGATAAGTCAAACTGTTAAATTTAAGTCAACCAAAGTCTATTTGTATCGTTTGTGTAGATAAGAAGTACAGAAATTTCCAAGTTCTAAGTCCTGAAAATGTTTGGTTTCTCCGATCAATCTCGAAAATGTGTTTCGGAAACCGAATAGAATCTCAAGTTTTTGTTCGTTTGACAGGTAGATAAGAGTTTTGAGGCGAAAACGAGTCGGGGTTTTCAAGCTTAAGCTCTTAAGATGGCTTACAACCGTCGGTCTGATGAGCCGCCGCAGCGGCTTGTGCGGGCTCAGACTGCTCGGAACATTGGGGAGCCAATGCTGGACAGTGAAGTGGTGCCTTCTTCGCTTGTTGACATAGCTCCGATCCTCCGTGTCGCCAATGAAGTGGAGACCAAAAACCCGAGAGTTGCTTATCTATGTAAGTTTGATGTCATGCTTCAAATCTCTAATTGCATATTCACTTTTGTGTCTACTTGTGTTGCTGAACTCTTGTCGATGTTGATACTAGGTCGGTTTTACGCCTTTGAGAAAGCTCACAGACTAGATCCCAAGTCCAACGGACGCGGTGTTCGGCAATTCAAAACCGCTCTTCTTCAACGTCTAGAGAGGGTAAAGCTTTGACTCCACTTGTTCTTAGAAGATGCAAATGTGAATAAAAAATTTAAACAGAATTTTTTGCTCCTTTTTTTTTTTTTTTAGGAAGACAGGACAACATTGGAAGGAAAGGTAAAGAGCGATGCTCGGGAAATGCAGAATTTCTATCAAAACTACTACAAGGAATACATTCAAGCTCTACACGGTGATAAAGCCGATCGGTTAGTTCTCTATAGAGCATAAAGATCAGAATGCTAATTTTCCTTAAAAGGGTCTTTTTCCGATACTATTGTTGATTTGATATGGCATTCGTGTTTTTAACTCAGTACTCGGCTGACGAGGGCGTATCAAACTGCTAAGGTTCTGTTTGAGGTTTTGAAAGCTGTCAACCAAACAGAAGCTGTCCCTGAAGAGGTGAAAATAGTACTTCTTTGTGTTTATTTTTTTTCTGATATGAATACTTTTGTTTAGTTACCGACGGATTGTGATCTTCCGTAACATCGACTTGCAGATTTTGGCAGCGCACACTAAGGTTGAAGAGAAATCGCAGATATACGTGCCTTACAACATTCTTCCTCTCGACCCGGATAGCCAAAATCTGGCTATCATGAGAAATCCCGAGGTTTGTAACCATACGGCGGATTCGAATATCTGTTTTTAGCTTGTGGTTCTGTCATGTTAGTTGCTTATTTCGGACTTTGCAGATTCAAGCAGCCACTTTGGTGCTTCGTAATACAAGGGGTCTGCCGTGGCCAACAGGTCACAAAAAGAAAGCTGATGAAGATATGCTAGACTGGCTTATGTACATGTTCGGTTTTCAGGTGAGACAACAAACCTACGTAGTTAACTGGATTCGCTTCGGCGCTAATTGTGTTTTACTCGTTAATGTTCAGGAGCATAATGTGGCGAACCAGAGGGAGCACTTGATTCTTTTGCTTGCTAATGTGCACATGCGACAATTCCCGAAGCTCGAGCAGAAAGCTAAGGTTTTTATTCTTTCTTTTTCTTCACATTGTTGTTCTGTTTTTTGTTCATTCTTCAAATCACACACACCGATATCCTGTTTTCGGTTTTGTTTTAGTTGGATGATCGCGCTATAACGGAAGTGATGAAGAAGCTTTTCAAGAACTACAAAAAGTGGTGCAAATATTTGGGCCGGAAAAGTAGCCTTTGGTGAGACTTCCTACTTAAAGCTTCAAGAAGTTCGATTACATTAGCACATTCTTGTTGTCCGAATGATTTTTTACGAGCATTGGCGAGAATAACGTTTTTCTTTTGCGGTCTTCTTATGACTATCCCATTTACTTTTGTGGCGGTTCTAATCTGCAGGTTGCCAAGCATTCAACAGGAAGTTCAACAGAGAAAATTGTTATATATGGGTTTATATCTTCTTATATGGGGAGAAGCTGCAAATCTGAGATTCATGCCGGAATGCCTATGCTACATATATCATCATGTATGCGTTAAAATTTTTTTTTTTCCATCGTTACGCACTTATTACATCTGATTTCCGCACATGAGAAGAAATTTATGTCTCACCAAGTTGTCACAGGAAAATTTGCATTCAAAAATTTTGTGTCTCGCTTTGTTATAACCATCCCCTGCATTCGAAAAATTACGTCAAAACCTCCCTTTACACAATTTGTAAATGCAGCGGAAAATTGTGGCATTTTCTAAAAATGTAAGGTGGGACACAACATTTTGATAGAACACGGGATCGGTTTTGGGATCGTCCCGTTCCCTTTACTTATGTCCTGACTTACATTTTTTTATTTTTTATTTGTTTATTTTTTTGGTAGATGGCATTTGAATTGTACGGGATGCTGGCTGGGAATGTTAGTTCCTTGACGGGCGAGCACATAAAGCCGGCCTACGGCGGTGAAGAGGAGGCTTTCCTAAGGAAAGTTGTGACTCCAATTTATGATATAATTGCAAAGGTAGTGATATATATATCTATATATGTGTACTTGTATATATTTAATTGTTTTCCTTTTCATGGATCTGATTGAGGTTTGTTTCTCTACATAGGAAGCTCATAGAAGCAAGGAAACGTGGAAGCACTCTCAATGGCGAAACTATGATGACTTGAATGAATACTTTTGGTATTATTAGGATCATTTTTCTTTTCTTAAGCTACAGTATTCAGCAGAACAAACTGAAGATCATAACATTCTTCTGTTTTTTTTCTTTTTCTTTTTTTTTTTTTCTTTCGGAAAAACTGTAGGTCGGTTGATTGTTTTCAGCTAGGTTGGCCTATGCGTTCCAACACCGCTTTCTTTCGCCAGCCTGCTCCAAGCCCTCGAGTTGAGAAAGACAAAGTACGTATGCTTTTCGTTGTGCATGCTTGGTTGCATTTTCTCCGTTTAGCATTGCTTTTCCTTTTTGCATCATATAGTAGAAAAGGAGAAGTAAACGCTCCAACTTTCAAGCGGGGTTCTAAAGCCGTGCCAGACTGCCTCGTTATGCAAGCTAAAAAGAAATAGAAAAAATGGTGTTATCCTGAGTCGGGATGTATAGGAGTGCTCAACGAAATAGGGCTGCTTCAGAAAGAAATGTCTCAGGCCTCATAATTGGCCTCAAGGAAAGAGGAGAAACAAAATATAATTCAAAGATTTTTTTTTTTTTTTTTAACTTTTAAATTTTTATAGTAGATTTTCTATCAACAGACATTGCAAAACAGAGTTTCTTACTTCTATTATGTGGAAAAAAAAAAAAAAAGAAAAGAAAGGTACTGTTACTCACAACATAATTTTTATTTAATAGTATTGATTTTCGGAAACTAATACTCATGATCATGTTCAGGAAAGGAAACCAAATACCAGCGATCAATGGATTGGAAAAACCAATTTTGTTGAAATCCGCTCGTATGCGCATATATTTAGGAGTTTCGATAGAATGTGGAGCTTTTATATTTTGTTTTTACAGGTAAATCTTTTTTTTTTTTTTTTTTCCTTCTCCTTCTCTACATTCTCCATCAGTTCATTTTCCAATTTTTTTTTTTTTGTTTCAATTTGTTTGTAATATCCTTTCAAATATAGGCAATGATCATAGTTGGATGGAACGGATCGGGGAACTTAAGTTCCATATTCGAGTCTAATGTTTTCAATAAAGTTCTCAGCGTCTTCATTACCGCTGCGGTTTTGAAGCTTGGACAAGGTACGTAGCTGATCATAATGTGAAATGGTCGGGGGCGGGGCGGAAAGCCAGCCTCTACCTCCGCAAGAGAGAATGGTGAACCCTGCAGGACAGGGGCGCCACCAAGCCATTTGGGCAGCTCCGCGCCTTTCTTTCATTTGTCCGCTAGATTTTCCAAGAAAAAATGATATATTTTTCTCTATCTTGCAGCTATTTTTGATGTGATTCTTAGTTGGAAAGCAAGGAAGACCATGTCATTCTATGTCCAGCTCAGATATATCTTAAAGGTTATCACGGCCGCGGGATGGGTTGTAATTCTACCGGTGACTTATGCGTACGGTTTGAAAAATCCCTCGGGGTTTGCACAGACGATGAAGAGTTGGTTTGGCAATGGTCAGGGCTCATCTTCCGTGTTCATCATAGCCGTTGTCATTTACTTGGCTCCGAACATGCTCTCTTTATTGTTGTTTCTTTTCCCATGGTTCCGCCGATCCTTCGAGAGATCAGACCATAGGGTTTTGGCATTCTTGATTTGGTGGTCTCAGGTATGAAGATGGATTCTTTTTTTGTAGTGATTAACCAAAAACTATTGATGTTAGGATCAAAAAACTAATGTTCGTCGTCTTCCTAACAACTTAAGTTTTTCGGAGAATTGGTAAAGTCTCCTCAACCTTTTGCTTTTGCTTTTCTTTTATTTCGCAGCCCCGGCTCTACGTTGGAAGGGGAATGCACGAGAGCTTATTTTCTCTTTTCAAGTAAAACAAACATAGAATTTTTACTGTTTTTTCTCTCCCCGTTGGAATGTCGTAAACAAGAAATGCTGCGGTTTTACTGATAAGTTACGAAACTGGTTTTGTTTCTAGGTACACCATGTTTTGGGTTCTCTTGCTTGTCTCGAAATTAGCACTCAGTTATTACGTTGAGGTAATTCTCTGATCTATTATTATCATTTTACTAATTTGTTTTTACGATCTTGATATGGCGATTCTCTCTGTTATGATCATTTTACTAGTTCTTCAAATTGATAGTTTAGACTTGACCAATAAATATATATATAAACTATCAGCAAATTGACGTTGATTTCAATCTTCAATGTCTTGGCTAATCTGATTTTTCCTTTCTCATTTTACCCCTTTTTTTCTTTTCTTTCTTCTGTTGCAGATAAAGCCTCTTGTGGGTCCAACAAAAGCCATTATGAGTGTTCATATTAAGAACTATCAATGGCATGAGTTCTTCCCCAATGGTAAGGAAATGAGTTCAAAACATTAAAGTAATTAGCCGTAATTTTGTTTTTTATCCCTAATTATAGGTACTTTAAAACGTCCCACGACTGGTCATTATGTCTGTTTTGAGCAGAAGGACTATGGCGGGACAAACTGATAGTTTGAGGACTGGTTTTGGGATGTTTTAAAGTTCAGGGACTAAATTGTTGTTAGAGTTATAGTTCATGGAACGAAACAAAATTAATTCTTATAATTTTTTCCTATTGTAAGGCGATTTATTATCGCTCATATCTCGTTAACTCTTTGCAGCCAAGAATAACATTGGCGTGGTGATTGCGCTTTGGTCTCCTATTGTCCTTGTACGTGTCTTTACACTCGTAACGGGACGCTTTTCATTCATTTTCTAACCTCTTTTAACCTTAGTTGATCTTTTAAAATTGATTATTCTTTGTTGTAGGTTTACTTTATGGACACTCAAATTTGGTATGCGATTTTCTCCACGATATTCGGAGGTATATATGGTGCATTTAGGCGTCTCGGGGAGGTTGGTGCATTTTTTTTTAATCCTCCTTTTCCTAAAAATCTTTCATCTTCATTGTTTTTATTGAATCTGACTCATGAAAGTGTTACTTCTCTGTGTTGTCAGATTCGGACTCTGGTAATGTTAAGGTCTCGATTTCAATCGATTCCCGGTGCTTTTAATGCTTGCTTGATTCCGAAGGAGGAGAACGCGCCAGTCAAAAAGAAGCGGCTAAGGGATGCATTCATTCGCAAATATGACGAGGTTCTCCTGCTGCTTTTGCACCGTGTTATACACCGCAAATTCAAAAGCTTAAACGTTTTCAACTCTAGTAAAACACATTTTTTTCTGCCCTAATCAAGTTTGTGTTCACGTCAGGTCCTATCTAAGAAGGAAGAAGCAGCAAAATTTTCTCAGTTGTGGAATGAAATAATCACTAGTTTCCGAGACGAAGATCTTATAAATAATAGGTACCGTGAAACAAAGTAATCGGTATTTACCTTCTTTTACTTTTTCGGTCACGACATTTATCTATAATACCATCGACGTGCTAGTGAGTTGCCATTCTTTTACTGATAGGTGTTGAGAAAAGACGACAACTCATGTGCCACGAGAATTGCTACATCCATACAGTCATAACGAAATGCTTATATATACCGCACATTTTTCGTTCGTTTATTTCAGGGAGATGAGCTTGTTGCTTGTCCCGTACATGGCCGATCCAGATGTGGACCTTATTCAGTGGCCTCCCTTCTTACTTGCTAGCAAGGTCTATCTTCTCATTACATAATTCAAATTTTACCATTATTTTTACCATTAGGCCGGCCAAGACCGACATGAGTGTATCTCACCCCTGTACTTGTTTTGTAGATCCCAATAGCGCTAGATATGGCGAAAGATAGTGTCGGAAAGGACAGTGAGCTGGAAAAGAGAATGAACACGGACGCTTATATGCGCAGCGCTGTTCGCGAGTGTTACCTTTCGTTCAAGAGTATCATCAATGCTCTGGTTCAAGGCGAACGTGAAAAATTGTTTGTCTCACTACTATCTTGACTATATAATGCATAAGGATTTTTTTTTTAATTTAATTTTTTTGCTATTTTTTCTGATTGTTTTTTTCCTCAGGGTGATAAAAGATATATTCAGCACCGTTGACGACTATATCGAAAATGGCACTCTAATAAAAGAATTGAATATGAGTGCTCTTCCTAACCTCTATGATCAATCTGTTGAGCTGATAAAGTTTTTGGTAAATCCATTTTTCACTATACAAATTTTTACAAATAATTTCGATTAAACGACGATAACGAACTTTAACTGTATCCGTCTTGTAGTTAGCAAATAAAAAGGAAGACCAGGATGAGGTTGCAATTGTCTTGCTAAATATGCTGGAGATTGTGACCAGGGACATTATGGAGGATGAAGCCCCGAGGTAGATGATCGAGAGAAACTAATTTTTCAAATAATATTTGTAAAGAATCTTATTTTTATAATTTTATCTTTTTCAACTTGTAGCATGCTCGAGTCGACCCATGGCGGATCATATGGAGTAGATGAGGGGATGACACCGCTGGATCAACAGTATAAGTTTTTCGGCGCTCTTCAATTTCCTATGACCTCAAAAACCGATGCTTGGAAAGAAAAGGTATTTCACTTTGATATCTTTTTCTTGTTATCGTCGGTTTTTTTTTTTTTTTTTTTGAACTTGGGGGCGAGATAGGCTGGTGTGAATTTACTGCTAGGCTAAGTGTAGTAGTTTAATATGAGTATTACTCGTGTAAAAATTCTCCACCGATTCCTTCCAGTCGAGCGTCTCTATCTGTCATTTTACATGAATTTATGAAGCTATGATTTGCTTGATATTTACCATTTAATTTGATCACGGTACGAATCTATATTGTCTCTACAGATCAAAAGACTTCATCTGTTGCTTACGGAGAAGGAGTCTGCTATGGACGTACCATCGAACTTGGAAGCTAGAAGGCGCATTTCTTTCTTCTCCAACTCATTGTTTATGGACATGCCTCCTGCACCCAAAGTCCGGAACATGCTTTCCTTCTCGTAAGTTTCTTCATTTCCAAGCAATTTTTTTTTTTTTTTTTAATGCATAAAGAGATGGCGAGAGGGAGAAGAAAGATAAGAGGTTGGGAAGCTGATTCCGATCTTTCAACTCGGGGACACATGACGGTATTGCCATGTTCATACTTTGAGAACCGAGAATTGAGAGTACAAGCGCGTTAGACACAGACAATACCGTCCAACGGTCCAAAAATTTTGATCTTAGTTGCTCGACTTTGTATATTGAATGATAGTCGTATGTAATCCGTCGACATAATCGTTATAACCTTTGGCAGGGTTCTAACACCATACTATAAGGAGGATGTGACATTCTCTATTGATCACTTGGAAGAGCCTAATGAAGACGGAGTTTCTATCCTCTTTTACCTGCAAAAGATCTTTCCGGGTTCGTTTTCTTTTCTTTTCTTTTCTTTTTTAGTCATTTCCTAGCTATGTCACGCCCATTGGCGAATTGATATGGTGTTTTTGTTATAATGTAGATGAATGGATGAACTTTCTTGAACGGATGAACTGCACGAGCGAAGATCAACTCAGGGTCAATGCAGAACTAGAAGAACAACTCTGTCTTTGGGCATCATATAGAGGTCAAACATTGACAAAAACTGGTATAACCTTTCTCTATCTTTCTCCGTTCATGTCAGCATTAGTTTGTCATATCGATTTTCGACATGTGATTATGAATTCCTTGTTTGTTTGACTACATTGTGTTTTGTTTTTGTGTTTTGGCTTCATACTCTATCTGAAGTTTATGTTCAGTTACTAATTTCTCTTTCTGATCTTTCTCTGCTTTCGATATTCAAGTACGGGGTATGATGTACTACCGAAAAGCCTTGGAACTACAGGCCTTCTTGGATATGGCTAAGGATGAGGGTAATACAGTTTTATATAAGAAACCACTACTCATCTACTATGTTTCTTGTACAAGACATAACTCCTGTCAAAATTTTTTTTGTTTTTTGTTTTCATGTAGTGCTAATGAAAGGCTACAAGGCTGCGGAATCCAACAGCGCAGATCAGGGCGAAAGGTCGCTAATGGTAGAATGTC
>CM046376.1:1267402-1392402 GCA_025413485.1 Ficus microcarpa
AAGCCTTAGCCGATATGAAGTTCACATACGTTGTGTCGTGCCAGCAATACGGCCTTGACAAACGATCTGGTGAAGCTCGTGCAAAAGACATTTTGAAGCTTATGCGAACGTATGTATGAAGTTTTATTTTCTTGTGTGTATTATTGCTTTTATGAGATGGTTATGGTTACATCGGCTTCCTTTCCTTGTGGCAGTTACCCGTCTCTTCGTGTAGCTTACATCGATGAGGTTGAAGAACCGATCAAGGAAGACAAGTACATAGAAGCAAGTAAAGATAAATCCATAGATAAAAGCAACGATAAATTCAAACCGAAAGTTCAAAAGGTCTATTACTCGAAGCTTGTGAAGGTCCCGGCTAAGCGAGGTGATGCTAACGAGCCAGATCAAAATTTAGATCAGGTAAATCTCTAGATAAACGTATACTTTATAAGTATGATTAGTTCGAGCGTTTAGGAATCTTACTCAACGTGTTAGGCATAATCGTTGATGATATCATGCAGTTAATTTACCAGATAAAGCTACCAGGACCTGCGCTTCTGGGCGAGGGCAAGCCCGAAAATCAAAATCACGCCATAATTTTCACCCGCGGGGAAGGATTGCAAACAATAGATATGAACCAGGTCTCATGTTACAGCTCTAATTATGACTTGTCTGGTATATATATCTACTTCGTGTTTGTAGCGCTTGGAATTTTATTAGCTAACGGCGCTTTTATGCATAATCAAACAGGATAATTATCTCGAAGAAGCCTTCAAAATGAGAAACTTGTTGCAAGAATTCCTTAAAAACACGACGATGTGAGATATCCGACTATCCTCGGACTTAGGGAGCATATATTCACTGGCAGGTATTCGATTCTGTTGTTTACTCCCAACTCAAATTCTGCCTAGTACTAAAGGTGTTTCATCTATAAAAGTGCATTGGTGTTTTCGCGAAATATTTTTGTTCATGTTTGCCGAACACACCGTTCGTGTCGTTTTATATGCACGTTACTTTAGAGACTCCAAAAGCAATACCGAACTGGCCCTTAGATCACGTGGACGGTTTCTGCTGCTAATGTTGTGCTTTGTGAACTTTTCCAGTGTCTCGTCTCTTGCGTGGTTTATGTCGAATCAGGAGACTAGCTTCGTTACGATTGGACAGAGATTGTTGGCTAACCCTCTGAAGTAAGAGTCTCAAGTGACCTCATGTACTATTCTTATTGACACTAAATTCTGATGTTCCGAACGTCTAATGGTCCGCTCTCGTTCAGGGTTCGGTTCCACTATGGCCATCCAGACGTGTTTGATCGACTGTTTCACGTGACGAGAGGAGGCGTTAGCAAAGCTTCCAAAGTCATCAACTTAAGTGAAGACATATTTGCTGGTAAAACATAATATTTCCCCTCTCTAGAGACTCTTCTGCCTCGATCAGTACATATCGGATTGTTTTATCGCATACTTATTTCGTTTTGCATAGGTTACAATTCTACGTTGCGCGAGGGAAATGTCACCCATCATGAATACATTCAAGTTGGTAAAGGAAGGGATGTTGGACTGAACCAGATTTCGATGTTTGAGGCGAAAATAGCTAATGGGAACGGCGAGCAGACTATGAGTCGCGACATCTATAGACTTGGCCATCGGTTTGATTTTTTCCGAATGTTGTCCTGCTACTTTACCACAGTCGGCTTCTACTTCAGCACCTTGGTAGGAACATCTTTTCTTTGGTTTTCTTTTCATGTGATTGAAAATTTAGTCCGTGTTCGTTAGTATCCAATTAAAGTTTATGCCCCGAGCATTTTTCTTTGCGGTAATGCTAACTAAATTGTTTCTTCTTTTGACAGCTGACCGTGCTCACGGTCTATGTGTTTCTCTACGGCCGACTTTATCTTGTTCTTAGCGGACTTGATGAGGAGCTGCAAACGCAGCCAGCCATTCGGGACAATAAGCCTCTGCAAGTAGCGCTTGCTTCTCAGTCGTTCGTGCAAATTGGACTCTTGATGGCCTTGCCTATGATTATGGAAATTGGATTGGAAAGAGGGTTCCGAAAGGCGCTAACCGAATTCATACTAATGCAATTGCAATTAGCCCCTCTGTTCTTCACGTTTTCTCTCGGAACAAAGACTCACTATTACGGAAGAACTTTGCTTCATGGAGGAGCTGAATACAGAAGCACGGGCCGCGGATTTGTGGTGTTCCATGCCAAATTTGCTGAAAACTATAGAATGTATTCGAGGAGCCATTTTGTCAAGGGCATTGAGCTAATGATTCTGCTTATTGTGTACCACGTTTTCGGTCATGCTTTTAGAGGTGTAGCTGCATACATTTTCATTACGGTTTCGATTTGGTTCATGGTGGGGACGTGGCTTTTCGCTCCTTTCCTCTTCAATCCATCCGGATTCGAGTGGCAAAAGATTGTCGATGACTGGAATGACTGGAACAAGTGGATAAGCAATCGTGGAGGGATTGGTGTTGCCCCCGAGAAAAGTTGGGAATCATGGTGGGAAAAGGAGCAACTGCATCTTCGTCACACGGGGAAGCGCGGTGTTATTGTTGAGATTCTGTTAGCGCTTCGGTTTTTCCTCTATCAGTATGGCCTTGTGTATCACCTCACTATCACTAGAAAAACCAGAAGCTTTCTGGTACATGGGAAATTTCTTTTCGACATTTTCTTACGCTAATTTTACACGTAATTATGAATGAGCTTCAAAGAAAACAAGTTTTTGACATTCTTCGACGTGCAGGTTTACGGTGCTTCCTTGCTTGTGATTGTGCTAATTCTGTTCCTGACAAAGGTGAGTAGACAAATTATGTTCCGTTGCATACTAGCTATGAATTATGACCTGATTCGTGTTCATTGTTTCGTCGTGTTGGATTTTGTTTTGAATTTCTTAGCTGAACTCTTGCAGGTTGCTTCCGTTGGAAGGCGACGGTTTAGCGCAGAGTTTCAGCTCTTATTTCGACTTTTAAAGGGACTTGTTTTCCTGTCGGCTTTAGCCGTTATCATCACCTTGATAGCGCTCCCCCATATGACTGTTCGTGACATCGTAGCCATCGTTCTCGCCTTCATGCCGACCGGATGGGGATTGCTCTTGGTTAGTTAACAGATCGTTATCTATATTACCTTCGTTTTCGGTCATTTCTTTCTATTCTGCTCACAATCCTTGTTTTGCAAAAACACAGATTGCACAAGCTTGCAAGCCTCTAATAGTAAAATTGGGGTTTTGGGGCTCGATTCGAACGCTTGCTCGTTTCTACGAGATAATCATGGGATTGCTTCTGTTCACTCCTGTTGCGTTCTTGGCTTGGTTCCCTTTCGTTTCGGAGTTTCAGACTCGAATGCTGTTCAACCAAGCCTTCAGCAGAGGCCTGCAGATTTCGCGTATCCTCGGCGGACACAGGAAGGATCAAACCTCGAACCGAAAAGAGTAGTTTGATCATCACTGAGAATCACTAGGAGGAGATCACCATTTGACAGTGCTTTTGTAAAGTGTACATAGTTTTTAGTTACTTTCTTCAGATGATTGCAATGTAAATACTGCCTAGGCTATATATCTTGTTATAAAATCACTCTTGTTCTGATATCTGTTATAGTTGTCTATACACATATAGATATACACATATATATATGTAAATTCGAAGTGATTGTTAGATGTGTATATAACCAGTATAATGAGGAGTGTTTTAAGTTGGCATTGTACTTACCTACCTACAATAATGACAATGGAGAGAAACCTAGTGGTTTACTAAGAGTAACCCTACGGCATACCATGTTTTGAATCGATTTCTAATCGGTCGAGTATTACATGTGCATGACTAATCTAAGCCCTCGTTTGGTGTATGGACTTGAGTTGGAGTTTTGAAGATGTTTTAATTGGAAAAATGTGAATGTTTGGAGTTATACATTTGGTTAAAAATGAACCGTTTAAAGTTAAAAAGTAGAAAATGTTGATATGTATTCAACAATTGATGGATTATAACAAATCAATTATATTAATAGAGATAGTGTGGCAATAATCTTTCTTTCTTCTCCTCTCTAGTGTTTGATAATGCACAACCATAATCAATTTGATCCCGCCGAACAGTAGGCATTGTAGCGCTAGACATACGGCGGTGGAAACTAAAAACTATTTTTTTTTTTTTTTTTTTTTTTTTTTTTTTTTTTTTTTTTTTTTTTTTTTTTTTTTTTTTTTTTTCTGAAATTATTATTAAAACTTAAAATCTAAACTAAACTCATTCATCAAACACTAAACCTATCATGGGTTGAGGTATTTTCTCTGTTTTATATGTGAGCCCTACAACTATTTACGTAAATTTAGTAATTAACCCAAAAAAATCAATTAAATAATTAATCATTGCTATTGAAAATTTGTAAACTATTTCATTTTGGAGGAATTTTTTTTTTAATTTGGCCTTCTAAAAAAAAAATTTGGCCTATTACATTATTCTCTAACCAGCATTTAAATTGTCAAAATAATTTACAAGTTTTGAATATGTAGCGATATTTCAATATTTCATTATGTTACATTCATTCAAAAAAAAAAAAATATATTTTACGAAAAAGATAGGATGTCAAATAGAAAGGTGAATAAGTAACCGGGTCACTTATGTAATAAATCAAAGTTTAAGGGGCCAAGTTTTAACAACTCCCACCGTTCCGGGTGTATACTGCAATAAAAATTACCTAATCTGTCCAAACGCCGAAGCGTAAAACAAAAACCCCAATTTCTCTAAACCCTAATTTTCTCTCTCATTCTCTCTCTCTCTCCCCCCTTCGCCGCCACCGCCTCAGGCGTCCTTCGTCCTCGCCGTCCATCAAGATTTAGCCGTCCTCCATATGTATGTATTCTCTGTTTCCGAACTACTTTTTTTTTTCTTTTTTGGGCAAAGTTTGGTTCCTTTTTTTTTTTTTTTTGCTCTCTTTGTTCAACAATGAGACGTGAAAATTTGATTTCTTTCTTCTCATAAAAAAATCCCGACTCTTTTTTATTTTTTAATTTTTGTTTTGTTCTGATTTTTGCATTTGCGTAAAGTTTTGTTGAATGATTATCTGGTTGTGAAGTTCTCTGTTTTAATCTTTGGACTTGTATTTTTAAATGTATATGAAATTGCATTCTCAGCTGCTTGATGCATATTCATATGTGTATGGATGTGTTTGTATATATTTATGCATGTATATGTAGAATTACATTCTCATGATCTTGGGTTTTAATTAATTATGCTCAAATGCAACGCTTGATTTTGGGATGACTTTCTGTTTTGTTGATTTTGTATCCAACTCTGTTCAGTAAAAACAGAATTCAAACTGAACCAACCTTGGCTTTTCGGATTGAATTTGATCTATCTAATCTGTTATTTTTCGTTTTTGAACAACCTTAATTACCTACATGTTTGTTTTTAACATGGATAACATGACCGGAGATATTGTTTTTATGGATTAACAGAGGCTGAAATCTCTAAAAGCTATAAAAAGCTGATACCATATTCTGTTAGTGAAGATGCGGCCTTTAGATGAAACAGAGACTACGGCAGTATTCGAGAAGATCTTCAAGTTCACGGGAAACAATCTCAAGAACATTGTTGAGAACCCGTCTCATGAAGGCCCGGATGCCAATCCTGGCCGGTACTGCTTCCGCCTTAACAAGAACAAGGTCTATTACGTGAGTGAGTCCGTAGTCAAGCGTGCCACGAACGTTGCCCGCTCCAACCTTGTTTCTCTCGGTACCTGCATTGGCAAGTTCACCCATGGTGGCAGTTTCCACCTTACTGTACAGTGTCTAGGCCTCCTGGCCTCCAATGCCAAGCACAAGGTATGGCTCAAACCCACCTCCGAGATGTCCTTTCTCTATGGGAACCATGTTTTGAAAGGTGGCTTGGGGAGGATTACTGAGAATATTGCACCTGGAGATGGGGTCATCGTGTTCTCCATGTCTGATGTGCCTTTGGGTTTTGGAATCGCTGCCAAATCGACACAGGATTGTAGGAAGCTGGACCCAAATGGCATCGTGGTGCTGCATCAGGCAGATATTGGGGAGTATTTGAGGATGGAAGACGAGCTCTGAGCTTGAAATCAAGGGAAAAACAATTGTATTCTATTCGAGGGGTTCTAAGACTTTTTTTCGACTAAGTGGGATGGTTTTGAAACGGTGTCACTCAAGACATCATCAATATGAGAATTTATTGCGAAGAACAGATCCTGTTTATTGCTCCCACTGGAGCATTTGATTTACATTTACCAATTTTGAGTCTGTAAGAATTTTGAGCTAATGAAACCTTGATGTTTCTTTTTTTACCCTTTATAACACAAGTGAGCAAGCTTGCCTATCTATGTTTCGCTCTAATCGTTGATTTCTTAATTTTTTCGCATATCTGATTTAACTTTGATTTCTTGATTTTCATACTTCATGGAGGAACTGTAAGGAAGGCTCTTCATAGTTCCCATAAAAGCTTACACATGCATATATATCTATAAATGTATGTATATATATCACCACAGGTTATCACGAGCAAAGTAATACAAATTAAAGCATCAAAGTGATATTTCTTGACGTCAAACCACATCAAAAACTCTGAACTGTAAACATTGCCAGAATATATACAACATACATATATGTGATATATGTTTATAAAATTTAGATCGGAGAATTTGAACTCTAGACTTCAACACTGAAGATATATGTGAAATTACTGAAGATATGTGTGAAATTACTGTTAGATTAAGCCTGCAATAGCAGTATCATCCTTTTCCGGTTCTCTCCAACAACCAAGTCAAAATCAAGATCATCCCATTCTTCTCCAATCTATGAAGATTCTTCTTCCTTATTTCGATCCCGGGGTTCCTCTTTCTCTTCTTTCTTGCTTGAGCCGAGCGAAGTTTCTTGTCTTTCCTCTTCTTCTTCACCAGCTGCACACTCTAGGTGAGTACCAAAATCATTGCATTCCTTGCACGTATATGCCCAACACCCGTCTATGAAACTGCAACCACAGATGCCACAGCACTCCTTTTCTTTTGATGAAAACACGAGCTCGAGTGGGTGCTTGTGATCCGCCCGCTTCACAGACTCAGCCAAAGCAGAGCATGAAACGTGTAGGTCAAACTGGCAAGAGCTGCAGCTGTAGATGGAGGTGCCGGAGCCAGCGCAAGCTCTGCAGGAGAAGTCATAGCGAGGGGTGAAGAGGAGGGAGAGAGGGTGTTGAGTGTGGGAAGCATGCCGAATCTCTCTCGGCAACTCGGAACACAGCTCGTGGAGGCGAAAGTCGCAGCCGGGCTTGATGCACTTGTAGGCTGATGAGCCTGAAATCAGCTCAAGCTCACAGCCTGAACAGATGGTGATCATTTGGTCCTCATGATCATGATCATCCTCTTTTTGATCATGCTGACCATGATGATCGAGTTCTACTTGGTATGGACTCAAGGGATGGTGGTGGCTGAAATGTGAGATCGTCATAAGATTTTCCAACGGGATTCGGGAGTAAGAAATAGGATTGGGTAACAAAACAAGAGTAATATGTCTAGGGATCTATCGATAACGAGAAAGGAGATCACACTTTTTTGAACTCTTTGTATTTTGGTTTTGGATAATCTTGAGAGAGTCGCTTTATAAGGATCATATATGGAGACTAGTCCCTCAAATATATATATATATATATATATATATATGCATACGAATATATACATGTGGAGTACTAATTAATTATCATGGAATGCACTAACTAATAAGAAATCAAGTTGAAGTTTCCAGTTAGTGTTAATTTATTACTTAATAGTTAATGTGATTAGAGGTCAACGTGTCATATGGTATCTGAAAAAATTGATTGAAAAAAATTGTGAAATTTGACTAGGTCATAAATCCTTGGTGTTTGTTGTTATCCCCGTTCCTATTGTTGACTTTTATAGTCTATCAGATAATTATATCAATTTTGATCATTTATGGTGCATCTGTATTTATTAAACGATGAATATATATATATATATATATATATATATTTTTGGAAAGGAAAAATGATGAATAGTTTTAGTCCTAACAAGTGGGTGCTATATGCCAAATAGTTATAATGCTCTTGTTGGAAATTTAGTTGATGTCTTTTTTTTTTTTTTTTTTTTTTTTTTTTTTTTTTTTTCGGTAGAAGGAAAATCGATGTAATTCAAATTGACAGGAGGAGAGATTCCTTTCAAAACGAAGAAAAAAAATGTAATCTCGTCTTATTTATCAATAAAAACTGTTTTTTGAGCATTAAATTAATTTTATTAACCCTCTGATTTATATGGTATTCACCTTAAAAATCTTTAGTATCAAACTCAAGACTCCTCTAGTCATATATTAGACAATTGAAAATTTAGTCTGATGACTAAAAGACAAGTTTTACTGATAGTATAAAATAAGAAAAATACTAGGTGCATCAACTCTAATCCCAATTTTTGAGTATCAACTTATGTGGTATATAATTTATCGTTTTTTGTTTGCAAGTATTTAAACGATGAATTATATCAATTTTGATCATTTATGGTGCATCTGTATTTATTAAACGATGAATATATAAATATATATATATATATATATATATTTTGAAAGGAAAAATGATGAATAGTTTTAGTCCTAACAAGTGGGTGCTATATGCCAAATAGTTATAATGCTCTTGTTGGAAATTTAGTTGATGTCCATTTATTTTTTTTCGGTAGAAGGAAAATTGATGAAATTCAAATTGACAGGAGGAGAGATTCCTTTCAAAAGGAAGAAAAAAAATGTAATCTTGTCTTATTTATCAATAAAAACTGTTTTTTGAGCATTAAATTAATTTTATTAACCCTCTGATTTATGTGGTATTCACCTTAAAAATCTTTAGTATCAAACTCAAAACTCCACTAGTCATATATTAGACAATTGAAAATTTAGTTTGATGACTAAAAGACAAGTTTTACTGATAGTATAAAAGGAGAAAAATATTAGGTATACCAACTCTAATCTCAATTTTTGAGTATCAACTTATGTGGCATATGATTTATCGTTTTTTTTTTTGTAAATGTTTAAACGATGAATTATATCAATTTTGATCATTTATGGTGCATCTGTGTTTATTAAACGATGAATATATATATATATATAAATATATTTTTTTTGAAAGGAAAAATGATGAATAGTTTTAGTCCTAACAAGTGGGTGCTATGTGCCAAATAGTTATAATGCTCTTGTTGGAAATTTAGTAGATGCTTTTTTTTTTTTTTTTTTTAGAAGGAAAATTGATGTAATTCAAATTGACGGGAGGAGAGATTCCTTTCAAAAGGAAGAAAAAAAATGTAAGCTCGTCTTATTTATTAATAAAAACTGTTTTTTGAGCATTAAATTAAATTAACCCTCTGATTTATATGGTATTCACCTTAAAAATCTTTAGTATCAAACTCAAAACTCGTCTAGTCATATATTAGACAATTGAAAATTTAGTTTGTTGACTAAAAGACAAGTTTTACTGATGGTATAAAATGAGAAAAATATTAGGTACATAAACTTTGATTCTAATTTTTGAGTATCAACTTATGTAGCATATGATTTATCGTTTTTTTGTTTGTAAGTATTTAAACGATGAATTATATCAATTTTGATCATTTATGGTGCATCTGTATTTACTAAACGATGAATATATATATATATTTTTGAAAGGAAAAATGATGAATAGTTTTAGTCCTAACAAGTGGGTGCTATATGCCAAATAGTTATAATGCTCTTGTTTGGAAATTTAGTTGATGTGCATTTTTTTTTTTGTTTTTTTTCGGTAGAAGGAAAATTGATGTAATTCAAATTGACAGGAGGAGAGAGATTCCTTTCAAAAGGAAGAAAAAAAAAATGTAATCTCGTCTTATTTATCAATAAAAACTGTTTTTTGAGCATTAAATTAATTTTATTAACTCTCTAATTTATATGGTATTCACCTTAAAAATCTTTAGTATCAAACTCAAAACTCCTCTAGTCATATATTAGACAATTGAAAATTTAGTTTGATGACTAAAAGACAAGTTTTACTGATAGTATAAAATGAGAAAAATATTAGGTATACCAACTCTAATATCAATTTTTGAGTATCAACTTATGTGGCATATGATTTATCGTTTTTTTTTGTAAGTGTTTAAACGATGAATTATATCAATTTTGATCATTTATGGTGCATCTGTGTTTATTAAACGATGAATATATATATATAAATATTTTTTTTTTGAAAGGAAAAATGATGAATAGTTTTAGTCCTAACAAGTGGGTGCTATGTGCCAAATAGTTATAATGCTCTTGTTGGAAATTTAGTAGATGCCTTTTTTTTTTTTTTTTTTTTTTTTTTTTTTTTTTCGGTAGAAGGAAAATTGATGTAATTCAAATTGACGGGAGGAGAGATTCCTTTCAAAAGGAAGAAAAAAATTGTAATCTCGTCTTATTTATCAATAAAAACTGTTTTTTGAGCATTAAATTAAATTAACCCTCTGATTTATATGGTATTCACCTTAAAAATGTTTAGTATCAAACTCAAAACTCGTCTAGTCATATATTAGACAATTGAAAATTTAGTTTGTTGACTAAAAGACAAGTTTTACTGATGGTATAAAATAAGAAAAATATTAGGTACACAAATTCTGATCCCAATTTTTGAATATCAACTTATGTAGCATATGATTTATCGTTTTTTTTGTTTGTAAGTATTTAAACGATGAATTATATCAATTTTGATCATTTTATGGTGCATCTGTATTTACTAAACGATGAATATATATATATATATATTTTTTTTTTTTTTTGAAAGGAAAAATGATGAATAGTTTTAGTCCTAACAAGTGGGTGCTATATGCCAAATAGTTATAATGCTCTTGTTTGGAAATTTAGTTGATGTGCATTTTTTTTGTTTTTTTTCGGTAGAAGGAAAATTGATGTAATTCAAATTGACAGGAGGAGAGAGATTCCTTTCAAAAGGAAGAAAAAAAAAATGTAATCTCGTCTTATTTATCAATAAAAACTGTTTTTTTGAGCATTAAATTAATTTTATTAACTCTCTAATTTATATGGTATTCACCTTAAAAATGTTTAGTATCAAACTCAAAACTCCTCTAGTCATATATTAGACAATTGAAAATTTAGTCTGATGACTAGAAGACAAGTTTTACTGATAGTACAAAATGAGAAAAATACTAGGTACACCAACTCTAATCCTAATTTTTGAATCATTTTTTTGTTTGTAAGTGTTTAAAGCATTACTGCATCAATTAATTGCATCAATCAATTATAAAAATATGACATATGAATTGATATTCAAAAAGTTAAGATTATATTTGTTATCCTTAACACCACTCATAAGATAAAGATCATATCGTAGAAATTCATAGAAACGGTATTCCAACAAAGGGAAAACAAAATTAATAAAATAGTTAACTAAGATCAGTATAGAGTATGAAGAAGATAGAATTTAAAAGCTTAATCCGGACGGAGGATGAAACTGAGGTTCTAAAACTACCTAAAGAAAACTCATAAGGAGAGACAAAGAGGAAAAGCTCTCCAATAATTTTATTATGAAAATGTCAATATCAAAGTCTGAGCACCTTCCTTCCAACAAAAAAGATGATATGCAACACACAAAACAAAACTACGAAAATAGCCTCGACCAACTAAACGACTCAACATGCCACTTATAAAATAAACAACTAAACGACAAACCAAAATAGTGTGCTTCATATGAGAATAAACACCAAACGACACTACAGGGAAAAAAGCAGCAAGCACCATTTCTCCTACCTCAAGAACAGTACTACTATGATAATTGCTAGCCTTGATCACCTCTGATAGTCTATTGCAATCATAAATATTGCTTAAGAAAGTCAAAATACTAAAACAAAAACTTGGATATCAAAATTGTTAAATTGTAAATTTATCCCATATTATTAAGTTACAATGTATATGCTCTCTTGAGCTAATTTTTAAGAATGAGTTCTACCTAAACTCATTTAACAAAAAGGTCTTCAACACTCAAGTAAAGTTTTCATCTATTCAGATATTTCATTAATTAAAAAGAGATCGTTTTTCATTCTAATTATTGTTTTATCTATATTTTTATGTGATTGTTGATATTTTGTTTTTTGTTTTTTTTTGTTTTTGTTTTTTTTGTTTTTTTTCATTTTAGTAGCTATTGTTATTGGATTATGAAACGTATTTCAATAGTTCATTAATTAGAGTTAAAGATTTGCTATACCATGGGTTGCTTAGTAGCTGTCAATTAAGAATAGTTTTTTTTATCACCTACTACTTCGTGCGTATTTATATTTCGATATCATTGGAGAATTGCAATGTAAAGAATTACCGAACTCAAACTATCAATATGTTTTATAATAGTCAATGTGATCCAAAACAGTATTATAAAAACAAACTGTAGTTTTGACATAAAGATTAAAACGTGTTTTAGTAGTCATAATCAATTTTGTCATTTTAATATCACAAAACATTTTGATAGATTTAGATTCTCAATTTGTAATTCCCAAAAAACACGCGTGATTTTAGACAGATGCGATCTTCATCGATAATTAATCAATGCCCATTTTTTATCAATGTTTTGGGCGGAAGAATTGTCTTGGGACATAGTGATCTTATAATTCACATCTTTGTTATCTAATGCAAATAAACAAAACCAAGATCCTAATCTATCCAGGTGATATATTAAACCAAAAAATGACCAAGACTAGTTAATCAAAGCAAAGTAGAAAAGGCAAATTAATTAATAAGCATAATATCTTTGTTTCAAATGAATACAAACTTATCACAGGAACAGAAGCCAAGACTACAACGCAATCGAACAATGAAATATGTTATTCAAAGCAACCATAACTGAAAATCATCCAACACATACACACATGCATACATATATATATATATATATATATGTATATATAGATTAAAACATATAGATCCCATGATCTATAATCCAAATTGGAATAGACGTTTTGTGTTGTTGTTTATCATTTGCCGATGCATCTGCATTCTCATCAGATGCATCTGGTTGTTAAACATCGTTTGCTGCATGATAATCCTCTCCTGGTTTCTTGCAATCACGTTCAACTCATCACCCTCATTCTCTTCTTCTTGTTCCTCCTTCAATTCTTCTCCTTCTTCGCCACCCGAATCCCGGGATTTTTCCTCTTCTTCTTCTTGATCTTCCTTAACTTCTTCTTCCTCCGATTCATGATTAAGTTCTTCCTCTTCTTCTTCTTCTTCTTCTTTCGCAAACAGTTCGGCTTCAGCATTTACGCATTCAAGATGAGTAACATGACCACATTCTTTACACAAATAGGCCCAACGTCCCTCCAAGACATAGAAATTGCATACGCGGCATTTAGTGTCTATTTCTTCCTCGTCGTCGTCCTCGTCGTCTTCCTTGCACTCGGGGCGCAAGGAAAAAGCGAGATGGAGCGGGTGCTGGTGGTCTTCGCGCTGGACGGACTCGGCCAAGGAGGAGCACTGAACATGGATGGCGAATTCGCAGGCGGCACAGCTGTAGACGAAGGAGAAGCAGAAGCCGGCGCAGGCGCGGCAATTGAAGAAAGAAGAAGGCGGTTCGGGGAGGAGGGTGAGAGGGTGTTGAGGGTGAGAGGCGTGTTGGATCTCTCTTGGCAATTCGTAGCAGTTTTTGTGGATGTGAAAATCACATGATGAGCTTGGCTTTTTGCAAGTGTAAGCTGGTGAATTTGGAACCATTTCTTGGTCACAAATGGAGCAAGTTATGTATTTTTCCTCTTCAATTTCGTATGGACTCAAGGCATGCTTGTGGCTGAAATGCTTGATCACCATCTCTCTCTTTTCTTTTTGGTTTTTTTTTTTTTTTTCCCTCTCTTGGTTCGGATGATCTGTAATGTTTAAGCTCATACATATGCATATATTTATATATGTTTATGTATGTGAGCATAGATAGATAAAATGATCTAAAATTGAAGTTTCTAACTTTTTTCATGGAAAATATTGTACAATTTTGGAGTGGACTTTTTCCTGGTTTTAAGAATTAATTTAATAATGCAAATTCAAATTAATTAATGTGTAGGTATAGACCGCCGATAGTGGGGGCAGAGTAATTGTAGCTATTTTTTTTAGGTCATTTAATAGTTTCAGAAATAAAGTTTGAATCACCATTTCTCTATTTTAAGGTCCAGACTTAAAAATGATATTTATGAATTTATGGTGAACTAGATAACTTTGAATTGAAATATATTTTTTTTTTGGTAGAGACAAGAACACATAATTCTTTCGAGGTAGATCGATTATAAGACCTTTAGAAAGAGGATATCAAATGGGTCTCACTAAGTTATCACTTTCAAGTAATTGCTGACTGAAAGAGAACTTGTGAACACTTGTAAACCACTTAAAGTCCTCACTTCCTGTCAATATCGGACTCATCAAGTGGCTACTGGTTAACTTTGAATTGAATTTAATAATAGATTGGTTTAGGTCCTAACAAGAATATTATATTTATAGTTCGATTAAATTCTTAAATAGACTATGGATGGAAGACGTGAATACATCACTAATGTTTTTTAAAGGGTATGATGAGTAGACTTCTACTTGTCTAAGAAATCGTTGATTTATATCCATTATGAATGAGTTGACTTGGTTTAGTCTACGGTGCATTGTGTGCCCAGTTGTATATTATTGACTAATCTTTTACACACCGAACTAGACGTAAATGTAGCAAAGTCATTGGACAATTATTATTATTATTATTATTATTTGTGAATAAAGTCATTGGACTTACTAATGAGATTGAAATAGCATTTTGTAATTAATAGATTGAAATGATCGCCGCTACACCGACAAAACATAACTTTCTGTCAAAAGTATTTTTCTTTATCACACTATTATTATATCAATTTTCGTGTGATTAAATAATTTCTGACTAGATTTTCAAACGAATGGTGAACGAAAATGAGAAGACATTGCTCTCATACTCTTTTTTATTCTAAAGAAAAAAAAAAGTGTAAGAATAATGTAATAACGTGTGGTGGGTAGACTATAAGAATCGTTCATTTATATCCTATACGAATATTGAGTTGACTTTTTGTAGTCTACCATGCATGCTGGGCCACTTGTTGTATATTATGGATTGAACCCTCACACACCGAAGAGGTTGAGTATATAGGCAAAGTCAGTGAAATTACAATGAGATTGAAATCACCAAAAAAAATAAAAACTAAAAAAAATAATCACACAAACATCTTTTAGTCGCAAGATTTTTAGTCATAGAAACTTTTTGATGTGATTAAAACTTTTTTTTATGTTCAAAATAAATAAAAAAAAACTTTTTCCACAACTAAAAACTTCATAGCTGAAAATTTTAGTTACATTAAAAATTGTGATTTAATGCACTAAAAAAATGATACTTAGTGATACAAAATGTTGTAACTAAAATTGTCAAAAACATATTGTGATTAACGATCATTTTATTTACTTATTCTAACAGAGCGAGTTTCTCTCTATTTTCTTCCCTTAATTGCAATTGTTAAATATTGTGACTATTTCAAGAAAGTCAAATTAGGTGACCACAGATCGTAGCAAAATGTGTAGTTTTTCAAGGAGTACTCTTTTTTTTTTTTTGAATTTCCAAGGAGTACTTACCTTAATATCGTTGTTACTAATTATGTGAACTAAAAGACAAAACAAAAAAGTAAAAAAAAAAAAAAAAGGCATAAAAATGGAATATAATTCGACAAGGTGCCTATATTTAGGGAAAGTTGTACCGAGATAATTAATTTACTAGTGGAGTTAAAATTTGTTTTTTAAGACTATTAGTTAGTAGAAATGATAATTGGATACTGTAAAAGAAGAAAACAACATTCAGATACTAATTAAAGGACGACATGTATCCAACTACAGAGTGCAAATACAAGAAAATATTTTCCACAAAACATAAAAGTATGGCTGGTTTTTTTCACTCTGAAATCATGCCTAATATTTCACCCTGAAATTTCTAAAAGCAGTTAATCAAATCAATAATAATGATAATAAAAGAACTTTTACACCAATCAATGTGACCAAACTAATTAAAAATTCATCTGAGAAAACCAATTAGTTGTTTTGATTTTAGTTTGATCAATTTTTTCAGTTTCCCGGTTTTTCTTTAACATCCCTTTCCTCTTATCTTTTTCCCCTAGTTTTTCTTTCCTCTCTTTATTTTACAATTATGCAGCTAGTTTTTTTTTTTTTTTTTTTCCTAAATAAATTATCTAGCTAGTTAACTTTCTTTGTTCTATATTTCTTCCAAAATTAATCTTCTTGTTGATATCAATTTTGAGGCTCCCGTGGGGATTTCCGTGATCAGATTGGCTGGATCCTTACGGGAGATTTTTGGGTTGCCGATGGCGGCAGTGATGATTTGGCATGGATTATGTGTTCTTTCGGGAAACCAATAATGATTCCTAAATTTATTTAAAAAAAAAAAAAAGATTTCTGAAGATAGATGGTGGTGACGTGGCAGTACTAGTCCACGTGCCAGTTAGGAGTCTCCTTTGTAGATCTGACTATAGCTCCAATGATTTATGATTGCTCCAGTTACATGGCTCGTATTGTCAGAACTGTGTTTTAATTTTTTTTTTCTTTTGATAAGAAATCTCTGTAATAATGGTGTTTTATGTGTCAGATTAATATTTGGTTTTATATATTGTTTTGTTTTTCGTTAGAGTCTTGTTAATGACCGTGATGCCCCACAACATTCGGGCTTATGGTGTATCCATTGGAGTCATATCTGGGCAATTTGTTTCTTACACTAAACTTTTGTGTCTATGTGGAGTTGACGGTGGCCTTCATGCTATAATGTCATGACTCTCGATTGATAGAAGCTTCTATTAATTGTAGATGCTTATTTAAAAAGAGCATTATTTGTGCTTAATATTGATGTGTAGGTATTTTTCTTGTTTTTGGATCTCAAGCATACGCATTTTCTTATGAGATTCAATAATTTTCTTCTATCTGGCGGGTAGGTCTGGCTCTTGAGAAAATATATATCTATTAGAGAGTTTCACCGCAAATTCACTTGTAAAACAATGCTCAGTCTGTTGTATTGTATATAGGATCGTCAGTATCTTGTTTGATTTATATTATTTTATTAGTGTGAATGATATTTCTTCCCCCCCCCCCCCTTTTTAATTTTTAAAAATTTTTAAGTATACTAATGGTCAACAAAGAGAGATTAAAAAAAAGGGCAAAAACCAAATTAGAAGCATTAATTTTGAGAGAATAGGTGACAAAGACCTTAATTAAAAAAACGAAAAGACCATACATTGCTATTAAAAACATTTATTACTGAAGGCACATACCAGTGCGTAATTGGATATGAAGCAAGTCAAGCCTTTTTTATTTAACGAAAAAAAAAAAAGTAAAATTTCCCAGATCGTACTGGCTAATAAATCTTTTTTTTTTTTTTTTTTTGGAAGTTAAACAAGGCTGAAGGGTCTTTTTTACGTACCTTGCAAGTAATAACAAATTAACTATACATGATGTCGTTTTATCATTACTAAAACAAAAGCGTTATTATAATCATACATACATGTGAAAGGCTAGTTTAATAAGAGTTAAACAAAATCTATGAGAAAATTTATTTGCTATAAGTTTAGTTAAATGCTTTTTTCTAATTATAAATGAGCAATTCTTCGAGTATAACATCAGTTCAATGACTATATATATTAATTTGACCATATTTTTAACTGGTGAAATCAGGTGTAGAATCAACACCGAGAAGCTATTATCGAGCCAATCACTTTATTGGACCAACTAAGATACAGTGATGTAATCACTCCATAACATATTTGTTTATTCTTTAAGTACAAAACGACAAATTAATTAATATATGAAACCTCATAAAAATTATTCTTCCTTCTAGGCATTTTCATTTTTTGGTAGACCGTGGAAATGGCAAGTGCTACAACTATCTCTTTATCGGCCATTATTATGATCTTCTCTGTCGTCTCCGAAGCATTTGCAGGTAGTTATTATCAGAATATATCAAATGTGTTTAAAGGTGTCAAAACAATGCTTTTATATGCATATTTCCCATTACAAGATCTTTATGAATTCTGATTTCATTTCTACATTATGATACTAATATGCCTGTATTGCTAAATACCATAAATTTTGTTGATGTCATCCCACTGGGTTAGCTCGGCGAGTAGGAATGGAAAGATTTAAGTAAAAAGTTCTAAGATTTAAAATTTAAAAGTGCATTCATTTTTTTTTTCCCATTAATTAGACTGTGGGAGACACAGATCTCATACCATGAAAACCTTTTTTTTTTTTTTTTTTTTAACTGCTATTGTCTTAGGACGGCAATTATACAAATTCGGTAGCTTTTATGTTTTATTTAGATTTACACGTAACTTTACGTGTAATACGGTATTATTTAGATCTATTATTGCAAATAACATACACGAACCAGCCAAGATCTTAGACATCAATGATCTTTGTGTTACTATTAGCTTTATTTTACGGTCTTGAATTATTGTGACTGTCGGATATGAGAGTCATGATTTAGAATAATTATTTTCGCCAATAAAATCTGTTATCTTTTTTGTTTGATAAAGTTACAAAAATCTTTAGAAGAGAACACATGAAAACTGTTGAAAATCTCAATTTATAAATGGTAGAATAAAACGATCTCATATGTTGAAAAAAAAAAAAAAAGTGATTAAAGAATTGAAAATACTTCACCAACATCCGAAGGTCGAGATTGAACTGCACGATACATCCCAAAAAATAGGGTTAAATTACTCATTTAGTCCATAAATTTTTAATTATGCAACTTTCATCTCTAGTCTTCTTTTTGTAATTGGAATGCCTTTAAACTATTAAAATGTTAGTGTAATAGTCTTTCCGTTAATTTTGGACTAAATCCATTAGTAATTTGGTTAAAAAGTGATGCTAACTAACTGATTCTATCCAAAAATTAAAGAAAATGACCACTATAATAATGGTTTTAATAGTTTAGGGTCTTTGTTTCGTAGTTAAAATGCCCTAATCTATTATAATGTTGTTAGAATAGTCATTTTTGTTAATTATTGGACCGAGTCTATAAGTAATTTCATGAAGACAATGATGCTAACTAATGGATTCCATCCAAAAATTAATAAAAATGACTACTGTAGCAATGTTTTTAATAGTTTAGGATAATTCTAGCTATCAAAAAGACAAAAAAGAATAGGAACCGAAGTTGCACAGACTTAGGACCCATTTGAGGGAACTTTTAGAGACAGAGTTTTACCATTGAGATTTTTATAGGCGAAATGAGTTTTGGAAAGACAAGTTTGGGGTAATTTTTGAAAAATTTTGTTTTGTAGTTGACAAAATTACCTAAATAACCACGCTTTTTTTTTTTTCAACTACTAACCAAGATGACACAAATTTTTAATTCTTGACTGATATAGCAAAAATTTTAGTTAACTTTAGTTTAATTTTGTGTCAATTGGATTTTTTTTTTTATTTTTTATTTTTTTAATGTTATGTTAGTGTAATGATATTTAAATTTGTGTCATTTATGTGCTTTTCCTTTTGGAGTTTTTAATTTGCATTTAATGGAAGAATAATTGGAAAAATAAATGCTTTGAGATATGTGTTTTGTTGATTTTCATATTAAAAAAGTTGTGAAATAGTATAATTTTGGAAAAAGACTTTAAGAAATCGGCAAGTCTCCCAAACATCCATTTGCAAACCAGACGGTATTCTATCATTTGAAAAAGCATCCTCAAATGATATTTTAAAAAATTATGGATCAATCTAACAATTTACTCAAAATGTAGATGTTGTGTTGTTCTTCCTTGTTATATATATCAAAAATCAGTACTAACAAACTTCTTGACAGAAGCCAAGTTTGATTCCGCGAACAAGGAGGAAATCGTATCCTATAATTTGCCCATCTATTTTGGATCATGTCGGACAGGCGAAAAATGTTGGATGATGTGCCGGAATTCGACAAATATGAAGCTTAAAGAAATACAATTCAAGAGATTAAGGTGGACGGCTTCATTACTTGGTCATTGTATTTGCGTTTACCAAACTACTCCTATAGCTAAAGAAACTACTCCTAAAGCTTCCCCCAAAAAATCACCTAAAAAGAAAATAACTTAAAGCTCTTTTAAGACTTTACAATATCACACTACTTACAATAACGGAGTCAGGAATTTTTATTTTTCAGGAGTTGTGAAATAAACTAAAGTTTGGAATTAAATGTATGATACAATAATGTTGATGTTTGTTTATCTGTTTATGTTTTTTACTTTTTTTTTTCTTCAAAATAAACTAAGTTTTATAATAGTTTGATTCAAGTTTGAAGTTTTGAGTCAAAGAAATAGAGAATTTATATAATAATAGAATTAATTTTTTAATTTGTTCGAGATTTTTCACTTAAAACACGAAACTTAAAAATGAAAACTTAGCATATTCGGTATCATTTGTAATTTTTTTAAAAAAATTATTAAGCAAATTTTGTAATTAACATCTCATGGGGGCAAATAATAATAAAATTGCAGAACTTTTTAATTATGGGACCGATGTCTAAAAGAGCCCTTGGACCGAGGGTAGCTGCCCCCCGGGCCCGAGGCAGCTCCTTCCTTGATTGTTAAGTATGCCAAGAGAACTTATTTCTTGCTTGATATCAATTTAAAGGAGGTGTTGTTAGCTCAGAGAGGAAGGACTTTCAAGTTGTTCAAGAAAAATTAGTTCGGTTCGTGTATTCTTTTTCTATTTTCTCTGGTAGACGATTTCAACATGGTGTCTCTTAACATCTTTTTTTTTATTTTTTATTTTTTTTATTTTTTTTATTTATAAAGAAAAAGACAGTAGATTTTTTTTTTTTTCTAAAAAGAAAATTAAGTGAAAAGAAGGGCTTGATGAACCCTTAATTTTCATACGATGTGCTATAAGTTAGCTCGACTTCCAATTGAAGATTGGACATGGTATTAATTCTAAGATCAATTTCGGTTGGGTGCTTTTCCTTATTGTTCATATCATATGACTGATAACTTATTATCAAAATGATTTAGATTTTTTTTTCCTAAACTGTAAGTTTGATCCGAAATGCCTATAAAAAAAGGTTCGACTGAAACTTATAATTTTGACATTTCAAACCTCAAATTTGACAATTCTTGACAATATTGTGTAGTCGATAGTTATTTTCCTTAATACTCTTGTCTTAAAAAAGTTCTATATAATTTAAGCAACCCAATGCAAGCTTTTTCTATTCTTTTATGAACTGATTTATGTTAGACGCTATTCAATGGACAACGATTAGGATCCCAACTATCCCATGATCTTGTCAATCACCAAAAAGTTTTGAGCAGATTCCAATTCATTTATACTTAGATCCTTAAGCTAGATTTTAATGTGCGATAATAAGGGTAAGTTTTGAGGACCATTTTTGGGACTATCCAATGAATAATTATTGTTTAACTTTTTTTTTTCCTTATTGAATAATGCATTGCTTTTTCTAGTTAGACGGATTCCATCGGAAAATTAAAGGAAATAACTATTATAACAATATTTTAATAATTCAAGGACATTCCAGCTATAAAAAAAAGATCATGAATTAAAGTTGCACGAACCTGAAAATTAAGAGAATAAATGAACAATTTACCTAAATATTATTGCTACATATATATATATATATATATTTTATTTAAGACATGGGCACTCATTTTAGTCAATGTCGACAACTCTCTTATTTTTTTATACAAGTTTCATTTATTTTCTCGAGAACATTAACTTGTGTAACTTTCTATTGAGAGTTGTTCTCAAATATAGAAAATGAATATAATACACTGACTATATATATATATATATATTTTGGTGTTACAACCCTTACTTTTATTTTATTGTTTTTAATATGTTATATTGCACATTCCCTAGCTTGCACATCTCTACGTTTATTGATTATATAAGAGAGGGCTTTTTATAACTCAGGAACTATATGTTTGGATTAGTTTACACTCAATTTAAAGAAAGTAAGACCAAAACATAAGAAAAAAAACACAACTTAATAGATAAATAAAGCGTAGTACAAAACTCCTTTATTTATATGATTGGGAGTTCACACACACAAACACATACATAATACATATTTATAGTACGTAAATACTTCCCTTCTAGTCTATAAGCTGGAAGTCAGGCTTGTAGTTCATTGGCTTAATTTTTACTAGAAATTATTATATTTTCAATAGCACACATTGTCTTACGGATCTATTTAGGCCCCACAGAGCAATGAAGAAGAAGCCAGCTCCCCATAATCCACAATTTTTGTTTCACGTTTGAGAAATTTTTTGAACCAATTCGCGGATTTTTTCGGCATTCGTTCCAATTTTTTGCTTTCGCGATCTACGGCATAGAGGCCGAATTTGATGGTGTAACCAGATGACCATTCAAAATCATCAAGAAATGTCCATGCATAGAATCCTTTCACGTTGGCTCCCATCCTGGCAAAATCTTGAGTGTTAGTACTATTTTTTTAAAATGTAAATGATAGTAATAAATATCAGTAGCTGCATCAAAATATCCTAACTAGATTGCATCCTTTTACCACCTTCATCTCTTACCCATCCCCTTATATTATTAAATATATCAAAAAGTTATTGCAAAAACGATATTCAAGAAAAGAATGCCAACATAATAATAATAATAATAATAATAATAATAAAATAAATAAAACAACAACAACAACAATCTGAACAAAGGCAATCAAGAAACCAGAGAAAAAGATCCCCTATGTAACCGATATGTAACCGAATCCCAATCTCAGAGAATAAGTCGTAACTTGCAACTTGAAAAAAAAAAATGTTAATACATGCCTTTCTTTAAATTTAAATATATATGTATATATATATATATATATAGAATAAAATGTTGCTAAAGTTCCGTGCTCGTGTAACTAAAGGACATTATTGTACATTATGATAGATGATTTTTTTACCCATACTATTTGAAAATAAACTAAAAAATAGTCATAAATGTAAAACATATATATATATATATGTGTGTGTGTGTGTGTGTGTGTGTTAAATGGAAACAGAAAAGTACTAAATACACGTTGAAAGTGTAGATATTGGTACTTACTTTATAGCCTGTAGGAGATGCCATAGATGTCCATGGTAGTACTCTACTCTTATATTATCCTCGGGGACAGATGGGTCTTGAACTCCTACAATAATAAAATTTTTATATTAATTTCACAAGCACAAACCAAAATACAACGAGTAATTCAACGTTTTTATAAAATTTGACATATATTTTAATATTTTACCATGCAATAAATATAAGAAAAAGGAAAAAAAAAAAAAAAAAAAAAAGAAAATGAAGGGTCACTCGATTTACCATTCTCAGTGATGTACATAGTTGGATTGTTATAATTTTCTTTTATGTACACAACCAAATCTTCAAGTCCCTTTGGATAAATGAACATCCACGAATCGTCAACCTACATAATTATGTGTAAATTAGTTTCAAAATATACTTCTTGAATGAGAATTATGAATTTTGATTCAATTTTCCTCGTGTCCTATATAATTCAGGCTAATTTACAACTTATTCGTACAAAGTAATAAAAATAATAAAAAGACAAATAGAGAGAAAGAAAGTACCTGCTTGCCAATAGGTATACCATATCGAGAAGCTGTATCAACAAATTAGGTTAACATTAAAAATTTAACAGATTTATCTATCAATCATGATTTAATTGGTCCAAAATTATGAGATAAAATTAATATAGGTTGATGGTGAACTTACTTGTCAAATTAACACGAGAATCATTTGTGGGACCTTGATACATGACGCATGAGACATTTAAATCTTCAGCATACCTTGCAGTATAATAATTTACACCCAAGAAATCGATTGAACCTTTTAAAAGTTTGGATTCATCTTCGGTAAATTTAGGCAATCGACATCCTACCAAAGATTTCATTGTTTCTGGATAGTCCCCAAATGTGATTGGATGAAGAACCCTGCATAAGTCATGACATATTCTATATCCATTAACAATAATCACTTGTATGGTTAACCTCATTAAGTCACTAGAAACTTTCACTAATTAGATGAGAAGAAATTCTTATTTGGTAGATGTAGAGAAATTGATATATGTTTGAAATCTTACCATCCAACAACAAAATCGAGGCTTCTATAAGCAGCCAGAGAAGCTTCAGGTGTATAGTACTTTGGCACTGTCCATGTAGCTTGTATTGTTATTCCTATGATTCCATTTTGATCCTTCTAAAAAAGAAAAAGTTAAATGTAAGTTCGCTTGCTTATATAAATATGTTCATACACATTCGGTGCATGTGTTCATCAAATTACAACAATTTGTTCTTTTAGAAATGGTAAATTATTCGTTTGGTCTCTAACCTTATATTGATTCCAATACAAGTCTACTGCTTTTGCATGAGAAAGAAGTATGTGGTGCATCACAAGATAGGGTTCGATTGCCGAGTTTCCACTAGTGCAATTTCCAGCATAGTGAGAACAACGACCTGGTGCTAAATGACCTCTTTCGTACCCGCCGGTTGTAAATTTATCTGCCTCATTAAAGGTGATCCACTTTTTCACTTTAGAACCAAAAGTCCTGAAGCAAAAATCCGCATACTTGACATAATCATCCCTATCAATTAGTTAAAAATCTATTAGATTATCGGTGATAAACATTCATAATCTATTGATTTGATATGAAAAAAACTATAAAGTGATATTTAAATATATTTATGATGTCTTACACGATGTTCGGGCTTAAAAATCCTCCATATTTATCTTCTAGGGCTTGTGGAAGATCCCAATGGTACAAAGTCACAATGGGTTCGATGTCTACTTGTTAATAAATTTTAAAAAAACAAAAAACAAATCAAGCTAAAACAGCTTTTTGAAGCTAATCTACTAGTTAGAGTGAAATTACTAAATCCATATTGCATCAAAATGTTGAATAATAGGAGGATAAATAGTAAATTAGGAAGTTAACTCTGGTCGATAAGCTTTTGTATGAGTCTGTGATAAAATTGAACGCCCTGCTTATTTTCTCCTCCATCCATTGTGCCATCTATAATCAAAATTAAGCTTTTATTAGCATAATAAATAGAAAGATACTTTACTCGAGAAAGCTTAAAATATATAATACATATATATATACACATATATATATAAGTACAATGGTATATGAAGCATAACCTGGTAGTACTCTCGACCAAGAGATAGAGAATCTGAAGGAGTCAAAACCCAAGACTTTCAGTCTGTCAACGATGTCACTCTGTAACAAATTTAAGCATTTTGAGAGCCCCAAGAACAACAAGTACTGTGTTTCTTTTCTTTTTCATTTATGTACGGAAAAAATGAAAATAAGGAAACGTGTATCTATTAAACAAATAATGTACATTTTAGAGTAGGAAAAATCTACAAATAAGCAATTATGTGTGTTTTTAATGTATTGTTTTCGAGTTAAAACATAAAAACCTATGAAACACTATTTGTTACTACTTAGCGAGTCAGATTTTTCAAACCTGATATCGATAATAGAATTCTTCAGCAATTTTTCCAGAGCTTCGGTCTGCAATCTTTTCTGCAAATTCATCGGATGATAAAATAATATTTAAAAAATCACAATCATTTTGTTATAAGGAAGGAAAAAAAAAAAAAAGTATTCGTATAAAACCAGGATGTTCCTCAGTGAAAGTATCCCATATACTGGGTCCTCTCCCGTGAGCATTAGTCGCCCCTTCATACTTTAAATGAAAAGATTGTAAGTTCAAACAAATATGTAAAATAGATTAATAAATTTTTAGTTTGATGAAACATATATAGATGATGTACCTGGTAGGCAGCTGATGCTGTACCAAATATGAAATTGTCAGGAAAATCATTCCTACTTAAATGAACATATTTTCCGTCAATGCAAGACAGGAAACATGTCACAAAAAGTAGGAGAATAACACTCTGGCGAGTTTCCATTCTCTGCTTTAGATTGTCTTGCATTCTAACGGGGAAGTCTTTATTATATAGACACGACACACCCACTATGTCAAAAAAAATAATAATAATAATAATGATAAATAAAATATTTTGAGATTCGCACTTTCAAATTAATTATGCATGAGGTCGTTTCATACATGATTTGTTATATACGTAAAAGTATGCTTTAATAACAGTAGTTAAACAAAATTTGTATGACAATTTCATTGCTATTAGTTTATGTTAAATGTTTTTCTAATTATAGATGAGCAATTCTTGTTGTATAATTTACACCTTCTCATCATATATTGATTGGACCTTTTTTTTTTCCCCTAAAAAAAAAAAATCGCACTTTACAATGAAATTCAATTGTGGAATTAAACCGCTAAGTTATTACCGAGCCAATATCACATAATTAGACCAACTTACAGACAGTGATTTGGTAACTCCACTATAATTTTATTTGTTCTTTAAATATGAAACCTCTACAATTATTTTTCAATTTTTGGATTATATACATTTGTAGAGGTAAAAATGGGAAGGGCTACAAATATACAATTATTGTTCATCTTCATGATAGTCTCTGTTGCCTTCCAAGCATATGCAGGTAATTATTTTCAGTATTGATGAGTTCACCAAACACTTGGTATATTATAGGTATGCATCAATTTATTTGTAGTTTCAATAAAATTTTTGCTACTGATCAATTGTGTTGAAAGGTGTCAAAAACAATGCTTTTATATGTACTGGTTTATAAACACGTGTGGAGAAAGTGTGTGTTAGCTGGTTTGTAGTTATTATATTATTATTTTTTAACAAAGAATATTAAAATAGGGATGTATGTGAAAAAGGAAATTTATTTTAAAAGGAAAAAAAGAAACAAAAATTATTATTTGTAGGAAGCAAAAGCTAAAATACAAGATTTAAAGAAAATAAAAATTAATATTTGAAAATAGAAGGAAGAATGTGAGGATATATATGTTGAAAAAAAGTACTTCATTAGGGGGAAAATTGAAAGGAAAATGGATAAGGTTTTAGGAAAAGGAACGAAAATAACAAAAATAAGTAGATTAAATTGTAATTAAACAAAACCACTATATAGAAAATTAATGAAGGTAAAAATGAGAGAAAAAATTACAGTTACATGTATATAAACCTAGTACCAATTCCATACTCGATTCCAGTACAAAGTGTATAGTACTATTCTCTCCACCTTTAGGTTAAAACTAATTAAAAAAAAAAAAAACGAAGGATGTTTAAGCAGTGGCAAATTTGCATGATAAAAAAAAATTCAAAGGATAATTCGGAGGGAAAAAAAAAGCATTTGATGATACATATTTGAAATAAAAGATATAAGGTCTTAAAGAAAATTTTTTCCTTAAAATGTAAGATTAAAAGGAAAACAAATTAAAAAAATAATAATAATAACCACAAAACCACAAAAGTTAAATAAGGGGGAACAAAAACACACACAAGTTGAAGCAAGACAAAAGAGTACATTCACTCTTTTAAAATTGGATTAGATTAGATATTTTCTAACACAAAATCTTCATGCCTTGTATCCCAATTAAGAGCAATGTATGGGGAAAAATTATTTTCTCATTTTAAAGCCCTTCTCACTGTTAGCCCTAAGTTGAGATGTTTCTCTGCCGTCACTTTCTAAAGTTGCTTGTTAAATTATTTTTTGGAATATCAAGTTTCTCCAAATTATCTCAAGATAATATCAAATCTCTTTCGATGCAAGAGTGTGACTGTTGATCGTTAGTTTATTCCCCGTCTGAAGACATTTATCTTCAGATTGGCTTCGTCACTATCTGTTTTATTCGGCTAAGCCTGACTTACTACATCCTTTTAAAGTAAAGGACAGATAAACATATTAAAGGACAAGTATTTCGAGAATATATATGACTTTGTATGATTCGGAAGTAATTTTTACTAAGAAGCATTGTGCTAATTACTTTGTCTAACTGCAATAATGTTAGTATCAATTCTTAAGTGTGACACTTTCTTGTAATCATAATTATGCTTTTATAGATTCCCTCAATGGGTCTTTTCACTTTTTTTTTTTTTTTTTTTTAAATTTTCCCATTAGATTTTACTTAAAAGGGTTTAATGAGGCTTAAATTCAAACATATATATTGGCATAGAAAGAATATTTGCTTTTTTTTTTTTTTTTGTGTGAAAAAAAGAAGGATCTGAGAGTAGCCCTATTATTTTCAGGTTTTCAGCTCTACAGGTAGGAACATTTTTCCCTACATGTAGCAAAAATAGGTCCTTGTACTAGTTTCTCTTAGTTGTTCATTTGGGGCTTACTCTGTTATTATCAAATCATACTTCAACAGCCGAAGCTAGAGGAGGCCTAAGGGGAGGCAGTGAGAAACAAACCTAGGTGGATGAATGGGAGAAGCATAGCAAAGGCTTCCCATCCCTTTACCAACCCATCCACCCTTGTGGGTGTTAGAAAGAATATTTGCTTGATCTATTGTACATCGTTCTCAGGTTTTAACGGACAGTCAGTTGTTTTGCGATTTGAGTTATTTCATTTTTCCGAATATATACATCATTCTTAGGTTTTATGTACTAGTACTATTAAAGGTGCGGATTTCATAGAAGATTGATTATGAAGTAGATGACAACCTAATTGAGATGTTTTTACTTTTTGGTCTTGATAATAGTTATTCTCCCTCACCATCAAAAATTTAAAAAAAGAAATTGTATCATGATATTTTGTTTACAACCGGAATCCTACGTAAAACATATAGATGCCACATCATATATACATTAACGTAATTTATGAAATTAGATTGCTATTATATTGTCATGTTTTTCTTCATTTATTTCACGACCCCAATTTATAAACCGAATTTTACATCGAAAACATCCGTATCATATTTTTTAGTGTCTGTTGACACTGATTTTCCGGCTATTGTTTTTCACTTAATCAATTTTATTTCTTTTGTCATACTTGTTGCCAGGGCTGGCCTTTTATTTCATGTGAAGGGTAAATGATGAATGTGCCAAAAAGGTACAGATATAGTCAGAATTTCTTGTATTGTATTTACTAATTTTTATCATCTTCATTTACTTAAAAACAAATTCCAAATATATATATATATATATATATATATATAATCGTCCAATAATAACATTCCTCGTGCATGTCCAAAACCTACATGCTATCGGTATGGAGGTCAATCTTATTGGTCCATTAAAAGAGTTATCGGTTATGAACCATACGTTTGCATAAGATGAGTGTGGTCAACGTGGTAAATATCAATAAAGGGATGATCGTTTAGAAATATATCAGAATTGATTAATTGGGTTCTTGGGAGAAATTGGCGGATATAGATATATATTTTGAGAAATGAATTTAACAAAGAGCTTGAGATGAAAATGTCGTCTTACCAACTAAGGGCTAGTCATTCTAACGGTTTAAGTTTCAAAATCTTAATTTTTCTCTTAGATATTTCTTCTTTACTATCTTTTTGTTAGCTTTGTTTAGTATGTATTTCGCTTTTTCCCCTTGTTATTTTTAAGTCATTTCGCAAGAAAAAAGAATCAAGCCATAACTCGCGTAAAATAAAAGTTTAGCCATAGAATTAATTAATTAATTACATGAATGCAAGACATTTAAGGTACGTTTTCGTATAATAATAATTAAAAATAACTTTTTATAAAGATGGTGGAAATGAATTCTTCCTTTTTTCGTTTATTGTCAAATCCTTCTTTTTCTAATAAGCAAAAACTTTAATTAAAAAAATAATAAAAAAAAAAAAAAGATCATCAAACATCGAATATAGAAATCTAACAAAGAATGAAATCTAACAAAGAATAAAATCTAGCGAAATAGGCAAACATGAAAAGTAAGAAAGTTAAAGAGCAACGTGTGAGAATAACAAAACTATTTCCTCATAAAAAACGAAAAACTTTTGACGCACTCACTAAAACAAAAAAACAAAAAAAACAAAAAAACAAAAAAACTTTTACTAAAGATTGTGGAATGAGAATCTCACTTCCGAATTTGAAGAACATATGAACGCATAAGATTCTAGTATTAGATAGATTCTTAATTCTCACACATTATGATTATTAATTAAGTTTATTTACGTCTCACATCTAGTACTTCTGATGATGTGTTTTTTACAGCCGGAATCCTTACATGAAACATATGGGTCCAGATGTCGTTATTCGTTATGAATTTCATTATATCACAGATGTTCGATTTTTTTTTTTTAATATTAAATAGCTTACATTATTTTGTTTTTCTTCGTTTAATACACTACCCTAATTTATTAATTGACATTTTATAGCCAACATCTGTCATATTTCTTAACATTGTATATCCATTAGTACCCAAATTATACGATACTACAATAATAATCTACTTCATGTTCAAAATCGACATAGTATATATCAATTTAGAGGTTAGTCGTATTTGTCCTTTCTAAAACAGTTATAGCTTTTTTATTTTATTTTATTTATTAATGCTGCTGTGTGGAGATATGTATGACAGAACAATATGGAGCATATATGACAGAGAAAGACACTTCTGAATAGAGGCTTGAAGTGGTCAATGCATGAACAATTTAACAATTTTATTATATCTCAGAAGTAGATAGAAATTGTTATACTAGATTCTGTCGATAATTTGGCAGGTCTAGATATTTTTGAGAAAGAAATTTAAGAAAGAGCTTGAAAATAAGAAAGTTACAGGAAACTGTAGGAATAGTCCATTTATTAAACACATTTATTTTTCATTTTAATTGTTTTTACCTTTTGATAAAATGACTAAACTATCTACGTAGATCTAATTCAGGACTAATATTTTCTCTCTCTTCTCTCCGTCGCTCTCTTTTCTTCTATCCACTCTCTCTCCTCACTATCCTCTGCCTCGGTCTTTCTCTCTCCTCTACCTGTACCTCTTCCTCTGTCCTCTGCCACCCTATCTCTCCGATCTCACACAACGCTGCTTCTCTCTCCTCTCTTCTCTATCCTCGACGTCGGACCTCCACGAACAATAATCAGAAGCGTTCTCTCTCCTTGTGATCTCGGCGTTTTGTGAATGAAGATCCCACAATTGCTTCTCTCTCTCTCTCTCTCTCTCTCTCTCCACGTTTGTTTCTCTCTTCCCTCTTTCTCCGCTCCTCTCCCTCTCTCCTCGCTCTCCGCATCTCTCTCTTTTCTCTCTCTCACTCCACGCGATGCTCTGCCACAGCTTGTCAAAGCTCAGTCGTCGGCAGCGAGGGTTGGTGAGGGAGGGGATAAGAAATTACGGTTTTTTTTTTTTTTTTTTCAATTTGGGATTTTCAATTTTTGGGATTAGGTTTTTTTCTTATTTTTTAATTTCATGATTTTGAATTTTTTGGGGATTAGGATTTTTTTTTTTTCAGATTTTCATTAATTAAAATTAAAATTATTTTTTATTTTTCATGCAATTTTTCATATTTAAAATGGTGAAAAAATAAATTAAGGAAATACGATAATCAATATGTCATAATGTGATGAGACATCAGTTAAAAATAAAATAATGATGCTGTCGAATATTAAAAGTACTATTGTTGATTATCAAAAATATTCTATCAAAATACTTTCAAGCGATAAAAACTGACACGGGCTACTAGAGACCATGATGAATGAGAGAAGTATTCTAATAGACTTTTAAAAATGTTCTACCAGAATATTCTCAGGTACTGTTCTTTGGTCCCCATGATAGGATACCGATCAAAGACCTATTTAGACTAGCTAATGTAGTTTAGTAGACTATAAAAAATATTATGGTATACACTACCAAAAAAATTCTTTCAGAGTCGATGGTTTTTGTTAACTTTGATCGTCAAAAGTTATTGTGGTTGAATGTGGGTGGTATTTTATTAGTCTACTTTTTAAGCTAGCTAGAGATAATTTTGAAAATACATATAAGTTGACATTTGACTTTTCCTATAAGATGTCAAAAATCCTAAAGTTAGATGGGTAATCAGATTTATACTTTTTTAGTGGTAATCCTCAACATCACCTAAAAAGTAATCTTATGAACCTAGTGCTCGTCGCTCAAAGGTTTTTAAAATTGTCAAAATCTTTTTTTTTTCCCTCTCTCTCTCTTAGATTGCTTTTTTACTTGTTCTTTTTATTAGTTTTGGTTATCTTGATTTAGTATATTCTCTCTTCAAATTTTTTGCCTTTTTTTTAGGTTTTTTTTAGGGGAAATTTCGTTCAATTCAGGATAGAAATTATAAAATATATATGACTGACCTCACATTACAGAGATAAAACCCTCAACGACAAATTGGTACCATCAGTATATTCTGAAGATGCACAAAGGGAAAAATTGATGTTTGAGGCTCGGAAACGAGATAGTACCTTGACATACCACCATCGAACACGTATAAGGCCCTTTTTGATAATTTCTCTACAATCAATGGAAATTTTGGATTGATTGAGAGGCCACCAACTATAGTACATAAACCACCACTAAATCCATCTAAATTCATATCTAATGGAACTAAAACATTGCACAGACTCAGATCTGACATGTAACAAACCAACTCAGAAGGTGAGGAAACCATCACTGTTATTACATATCATAACATAAAAGAAAACAATAAAGTATTAAGACAGAGACGTCATTATTAAAAGTAAGATCCTATAAAAAACTAGGAAAATCTTATCACCACAAATATAATCGTCGGCAACAACTAGGCCGCTACATCTGCCAAGACCAAGCTAAACAACATCATTGAGAAGAAACTTGCCACTGAAAGACCAATCATCCAACAAGCTCTCATCTTCTACATATCGTATCCATCCTAAAACGACTTTAAATAGCCACGTTGTAATCTAAATCTTTCTTACGGTGATAATATCTCCTCCATAAGGGCTAGAAATTTGGAGGCTAGCCTGAAAGCATTGCCAAATTTCGGCCCCAAAAAAGGAGAGGGAAGGTTGCAAAACTCTAGGGCAAAGAGCAAAGTTTAGAAGAGAAAGAGAGAGTGTTTTTCAATTATCATTTTTTTAGGTCTCTAATATATATATTTTTTGGTTTTTCTTTACGTGGAAGTTTTTCCATATAAAGGAAATAACCAATTATTAACGTAAAATCAAAGCTTATAATATTTCGTCATTAATTACATGAAGGTAAGCCTTTAATGATACTCTTGTTCGCGAATAAAAACGTGTAGAACTTTAAATAAAGATTAAGGAAACGAATTCTTACTTATCTTCATTTATAGCTAAATCTTAACTTTTACTTTAACCAAAAAAAAAAAAAGGGATCATACAAAGGATGAACTGAAAATTTTACATCAGGGATAAAAACTAACAAAGTGGACACCAAAAAAAAAAAAAAAAGGTTAAAGAGCAACACATGAGAATATTTTCTCATTTAAAAAGAAGAAACTTTTAAAGCACTTGATAGCGGACAAAAGAAGACAAAAATTTTTATAAACATGGGTATGCATTGCTTTATAAATATTTAATTTATTCTTTTTTTTTTTACTATATATAATTTAATCTTACTCTTTCTTTTGAATTAACAAAAATGTCACTGAAAAAACATAAGAAAAAGAAATAAATTACAATATGAAAATATAGAAACCAAACAAAGGAAAAAACCTAACAAAATTGGGGGGGGGGGGGGGGGGAGTTATGAGTTGCTGAGCACCAAAACTCTCGATTCTATACCTATCTATCTATCTCTCTCTTCCTACTACAAGTTCTATGATGATAAAATTGCCCTTTTTTTTTTCTTGGTTTCCTAAGGCTCATTCTTCTCAAGTTTTTAATTGTAACAGTTATCAGTCCCTAAAAAAAAATGGTAAGCTGTGCAATGCCATATCACTTGGGAATGAATATATGTGATGCTTCATAAATAAAGAGACTATCTCTTAATGATATGAGACCTTTTGGAATGAGTCCAAGAGCAAAATTGTGAAGGCATAAGATCCAAAATAAACAATATCATATCCAATAAGGGCATGAGTTGTTACATTTGTATAACTTGTTTTCCTTTAAATCTCTATCTCTTTTTGAGCAAAAATATGATTGTCGATCATTAAAGCATTCTCCACTTCAAGACCTTAAACTGGTCTTTATACATTCTCCTAATATTCACTTATCACATAATTAAAAGATAACAGTAAGTTGATAAATTAGAACCACAATAAAATGACCAGTACTTCTGAATTTGTAGCGGATGTAATATTGTGTATGATTTTGACTTTGTTATTTTTCTTTCACTTTATATTAATGTTAGTGAGATGCATTAGTTTGCTTTGGTAAACAATTATTATCATATAGATCTTCGAGAAATTTACTTATTAGATGTTTAATATTATCATGTTTTCTTTCGTTTTATTCATGATCCTAACTTATTAATCAAAATTTCACATCTAATACCTAATTTATTTGTTAAAATCCTTTATCTGCGCCTCCCAAGAGATATAATAACAATCTAATAATACACCCAAGGATGTTCAAAATCTGTGATATCAATTTCGTGGTTCGTGTCTTATTGGTACTTTCCAAAATAGTTGTAATGTTTGAACTAGATGCTTCGTAGGACATGACTATGACAATAGGGTATTTAACAGATCTCCCATAAACTTGTCACATTTAGCAATTTATCCCTCAAACTTTTTATTTTGACAATTTGCTCCCTCAACTTGCTCTAAATAATAGGAATATACCCCTTATAGGTTAATTTTTTGTTAAATTAGTTATAAAAAGCTCATATACACTTAATGTGAAGACAAAAAAAAACCCATTTTCAATTCTTAATTTCTAAATCTAATATAAATCCTAACGCAAATCTTAATTTCAATTCTTTTAATATAGTGTAAAATTAACTAAAAGGGGTATGTTATAACAATTTAATAAGTTCAAAAAGTTTAGGGACAAGTTGCTAAAGAGTAACAAATTTAGGAAGTCCGTGCTAAATATCCATGACAATATAATCTCGAGTAGATATAGTAGACAAAGACAATTGTGAAGAGAGGAGCCTTGAAGTGGTCATTGCATTCACAATCAATAACATGTAATTGCTCAAAAATATGTTGAAAGTGTTACATACATTATTTTCTTGGGATTAATTGGCAGATCTAGTTATTTTCATAAAGAAAATTTAACAAATAGCTTCAAAAGAAAAGTCATCTTACCAACTTTGATATTGTTGTTCGAAGGGCTTAAAACTTTTTTCCCCCCTTATATTACTTATTTACTAGGACTTCTTGTTACCTTTTTTTTTTTTTTTAAATTTTTATTTACTTAATATCTATCTTCTTTTTTTAGGCCTTTTTTTTTTTCTTATGTTTTCAATTTTTATTTTTTATTTTTTTCTTTTCTTAAAGTTTTTGCATTTTAAGAGATTAATCTATAATTTCAAAAGAGAGAGAGAGAGAGAGAGAGAGAGAGAGAATAACCCAAGGCATGATTCACGTTAAACAAAAGGTTAACCACATTACATGAAGGTCATGACACTTGTTTGCAAATAAAATCATACAAAACTTTAAATAAACATTGTGGCAAGGAATATTCTTATTGATCTTCATTTACAGCTAAATCTTACTTTTTTAGATAAGCAAAAACTTCATTGAAAAAGAAAGATCATACAACCAATGTACATAGCCCAGCAAAGGATAAACCTAAAAAATTAAACGAAAGTGAAAAAGAAAATATGGAAAAACAAAGACTATTTTCTCATTAAAAAATGGGAAACTTCAGAGTCACTTGCCAGCGGAAAAAGAAAGATAAAAACTTTTTATGAAGATGGTAGAATGAGAATCTTATTTTTACTTTCTTTTCCTTTTTCTTTGTTTATAATTTAATTTTTTTGAATAATAAAAAATAATATTTAACAAATAAAAGAAAAAGAAAGAATCTACAAACCCAAAACATAAAAACCCATCAAAGGAAACAACCTAACAAAATAAACAAAAAAAAAAAAAAAAGTGATAAAGCAAGGTAAAGAGCAGGATGATAGAACTAGAATCTTTCCTCATATAAAATTCTTCCTACTAGGTGATCTCTGATAATAAGATGACATTTTGTTGTAAGGTTCCTTCTCGAAAGATCTTTTTAGGCTTTTTTGCATTGATACACCTTAAATTTATAATAGAGTTTTAATTCGTGCCTTGCATTTTTAATTTTGATAATTTGTACCCTGAACTTACAAATACATACCAATTTGCATCCCTTCGACAATATTATCAATCTTTTAAAGGAAATTTATATGTAATTTGTACATGAGTTGTTAATTCATGATATAAAGAATCATTTTTTATCCTTTTTAATCCTCTTAATTAAAAATCTATATGCAAGTGAATTATCAATTTTCATTAAAAAATCAACATTGTTTATCAGTGGGGTATAAATTGCTATAGATTTATAAATTTATGATGCAAAATGCTAAAATTAAAAATTCAAGGTGTAAATTGTAACTCTATAATAAATATAGAGTGCACTAATACAAAAAAGCCATCTTTTTATAACGCCTTTTCCAATAAAAATATAGTTCCTCCAAATTATCCCAAGAGCTTGAAGCTAAAATTTCCATCTCGTTCTATATAAGTGCATGATTAATTATTACCAGAGCATCGTCCACGATATGAAAAATAAAAAAAATAAAAACTAAAAAAAACTAGAGTAGAAATCTAGAGCAAAAGAGACAACCATTGACTGGGAGGGACCAGTTGTTTTCGGAGTAGGATGCGACGGCAGCGAGGCAAAGTCCAGCTTTATTATGATTATTTATGTAACATATATTATTTAGATCTATTAGTACCAATAACATATACATACCAGCCAAAAAATATTACACATTAATAATTTTTGTGTTATATGTTATTATCTTTATTTTACATTCTCGATTTATTATGACTGTTAGACATGAGATGTTGTCTATAAAAGTCATGATATTAGTATAATTATTTGCCGCCAATAAAATCTATTATTTTTGTTGTTTGATAAAGTTACATGAATATCTAGAATAGAACATATAAAATCGGTCAAAATCTCAATTTATAAATGGTAGAAGAAAAGATCTCAACCGCTGAAAAAAAATAAGTCATTAAAAGGTTGAAAAACTTTCAATGACATCTGAAGGTCGAGATTCAATTGCACGACACATCCTAAAAATATAAGGGTAAATTGATCATTTTAGCCCTTGAACTTTTACATTTGCGTAATTTTCATCTATGGTCTTTTTTTTTTTTTTTTCGTGGTTAGAATGTTTCTAAACTATAAAATTATTGCTGTAATAATCATTTTCGTTAATTTTTGGATTGAATAATCATTAGTAATTTGATCAAAAAGAGATGTTAACTAACAGATTTAATTAAAAATTAAAGGAAATGAATTTTTAAATTTGTGCAATTTTCGTCTCTGGTCTTCTTTATCTTTTTTTTTTTTTTTTCTGTAGTTAGAATGCCTTTAAATTATTAAAATATTACTGTACGAGTCTTTTATGATAATTTTTGGACTGAATCCATTAGTAATTTGATCAAAAAGAGATGTTAACTAATAGATTTCATCCCAAAATTAAAGCAAAGGACTACTGTAATAACGTTTTTAATAATTTATGGTCTTTTTTTCATACCTGATCAAATGCCCTAATCTATTAAAATATTACTACAGTAATTTCTTTCATTAATTATTGGACGGAGTCTATAAGTAATTTGGTTAAAAAATGATACTAACCAATGGATTCTGTCTAAAAATTAACATAAAGTACTAGTGAAACAACGTTTTTAGAAAAATAAAAAATTTGGAAAAAGACTTTTGGAAATCTCAAAGTCTCCCAAACATTCATTTGCAAGCCAGATGAAGTTTCACCATTTGGAAAAATGCTCCCAAACGAGGCCTAAAAATTTAGGAATCAATTGAGAAATTATCGAAAATATAGATGAGGTATAGTTCCTCATTGCTACATATGAAAAATTAGTACTAACAAACTTTTTTGACAGAAGCCAAATTAGATTCCGATAACAAGGAGGAAATTGAATCATATCATTTGCAAATCTATTTTGGATCATGTCGGACAGACGAAAGATGTTGGAAGATGTGCCGGGCTATGATCAATATGTTGCTTAAAGAAACTACTCTTATAGCTAAAGCAACTACTACTAGTTAGATGAATTCCATTGTAAAATTAATGAAAATAACTATTAAAGCAACATTTTCATAATGTGAGGACATTCCATTTAAAAAAAATAATCAGGTATTAAAGTTACATGAACTTTAAAATTTAGAGAGTAAATGAGCAACTTTACCATAAATATTATTGATAACCTTTCTTTTTTCTTTTTTCTTTTTTTCAAAAGAAATGGGCTCTTATTTTAATCTATGTCGACAACTCTCTTATTTTTTATACGTGTTCCCTTTATATTCTTAAGAACATTAATTTGTGTAACTTCCTATTCAGAATTTCTCAAATTTTAGAAAATGCGAATCAAAACAATAAGCTTTTTTTTTTTTTTTGGTTTGTTTTTTTGGTATTAAAACCTTCTTTTGTTTTTTTTTTTTTCTTATAAATATTTTATGTTACACATTCCCTAGCTTGGTATGCGTCCATATCTCTGCGTTTAATTATAATAGAGAGAAGACTTTCTACAACTGAGGAACTACATGTTTAAATTAGTTAACTGTAAATTTAAATAAAAAGAACAAAATTAAAACACAAAATAGTGGATTCAAGAAAGCTTAATACAAAACTCCACACACACACGCACACACACATATGTTATATGCGAGAGAGTCGCTATAGTTACATAAATACTAATCTTCTACTCCAAAAGCCGGAATTCAAGTATATAGTTCATTTCCTTCTTGCCTTAATTTTTTATGGAGATTATAATATTTGTTTAATAGCACATTTTTCTTTGGATTTATTCAGGCCCTAGAGAGCAATGAAGAAGAAGCCAATTCCCCATAATCCACAATTTTTGGTTCTGGTTTGAGGAATTTTGTGAACCAATCCACGGATGCTTTTGGCATTCGTTTCATGGTTTTACGATTTACGTCGTAGAGGCCGAATTTGAGGGTGTAACCAGATGACCATTCGAAGTCATCGAGTAATGTCCATGCATAGAATCCCTTCACGTTGGCTCCCATCCTGGCAAAATCTTGGGTGTTAGTACATGCCTCATTCTTTATTTTTTTTAATGATCGTGATAGATATTAATAGATGCACTAAGACATCCGGACTAATTCAACACTCCTTTAACACCCTCATCTCTTATTCATCCCATTATATTATTAAAAAAAAAGTTTTTTCAAAAACGATATTGAAAGAAGGAGAAACAACCCTAGCAAGGGCAATCAAGAAGCCAGACAAAAAGGTCCCCTTTCTAAATGGATTCCAGTCTCAAAGAAATAAGCCATTTTTTGCAATTGAAAACAAAGTTAATATTTGTCCTTCCTATTGTGTTAATTTAAAAATAAAAAATAAAAGCTAAAATGATGTTATTAAATTGCAAAAATTTTAAGGTTCGTGCGCGTGTAACTAAAGAACATTGTCGTACCTTATGATTGACGAGTCTTTTTACTCGTACTATTTGGAAATAAAATAAAAAATATTCATATATATACGTAAATAATATATACTTATATAGACATGGTAGGCGGAAACAGAAAGTTCTAAATATATTTTGGAAGTTTAGATATTGATGCTTACTTTATAGCCTGTAGGAGATGCCATAGATGTTTACGGTAGTACTTTATTCTTATTTGATCGTCAGGAACAGATGGGTCTTGAACTCCTACAATAATAAACTTTTAATATTAATTTGACAAGTACCCAATCAACATAAATCCATAGATTTTATGAAATTTGACAAAAATTAATTTTATTTTACCATTCAACACAAGAAAAACGAAAAAAAAAAAAAAAGCAATTGAAGGGTCGTTTAATTTACCATTCTACCTCAGTGATGTACACCGTGGGATTGTTATAATTTTCTTTTAAATCAAAATACAATGAATAATTCATTTTTTTTTTTTTAATGAAATTTGACAAAAATTAATTTTATTTTACCATTCAAGATAAGAAAAATGAAAAAAAAAAAAAAAAAAAAAAGAGAGAGAGAGCAATTGAAGGGTTATTCAATTTACCATTCTCAGTGATGTAAATCATGGGATTGTTATAATTTTCTTTTACGTACATAACCAAATCTTCAATCCCCTTTGGATAAATGTACATCCACGAATCTGCAACCTACATTAGTATGTGTAAACTTGTTTAAAGATAATACATCTTTTTGAATGAGAATTATGAATTTGATTCAATTTTCCTCAAGTTACTTTGTAATTTAGGCTAACAACTTATTCATACAAAATAATAATAATAATAATAATAATAACAAAAAGATTAATAGAGAGAGAAAATACCTGCTCGCCAATAGGTATACCATATCGAGAAGCTGTATCAACAAATTAAGGTGACATTAAAAAATTAACATTTCTATAAATCTTGATTTAATTGGTCTAATTACGTGGTGAACTTACTTGTCAGATTAACACGAGAATCATTTGTAGGACCTTGATATATGACGCATGAGACATTTAAATCTTCAGCATACATAGCAGTATAATAATTAATACCCACGAAATCCATCGACCCTTTTAAAAGTTTGGATTCATCTTCGGTGAATTTAGGCAATCGACATCCTACCAAAGATTTCATGGTTTCTGGATAGTCCCCATATGTGATTGGATGAAGAACCCTATATAAATGATAACAATAATCGCTTGCATGGTTAACCTCATAACTGTAAAAGTTCACTAATTAGATATCATTACTAGAATAAATTCTTATTTGATAGATGTAGAGAAGTTGATATATGTTTGAAATCTTACCATCCAACTGCAAAATCGAGGCTTCTATAAGCAGCCAGAGAAGCTTCGGGTGTATGGTACTTTGGTACTGCCCATGTAGCTTGTAATGTTATTCCTATAATTCCATTTTGATACATCTATAGAAGAAAAAAAGTTATATATACATATAATCATTTCGTTTGCTTAAATAAATATGTTCATAGACACACGGATGCTCATCAAATGACAACAATTTGTTTTTTTTGAAAGGGTAAATTATTCTTTTAGTCCTTAACTCTTTTATACAGTTGTTATTTGATTTCCAATCTTTGTTTATAGCTAAAAAGTCTGTGAACTCTTTAAAAGAATACGAGTGCAAAATGGTTTTTTGTTAATAGAAGTTAAAATTTTCACATAAATAAACATGTTATTCGCACATTATTTTCTATTTAAGTGTAAATAAGGAAAAAATATTATATGATTCAACTTTCATGTACCAAATACAATATTTACTCCATCTAAAGCTTCTTTAGTAAATAGAATCAAATTGCATATTTTAAAAAAGTGTACAGACCTTTTAGCAATCAAAGATAGATTCGAAACCGAGTCACAACTTTATTAAAAAGCTTAGGATAAAATGAGTAATTTATCCTTCAAAAAAAATTCTAAACAAATCAATTTGATTTAGAGTATGAATTCAATTTACACAAATGAATAGATATATTTAAATAGATGGTACACAACTAAATCGATAAAAACTAACCTTATATTGATTCCAATACAAGTTCACTGCTTTTGCATGAGCAAGAAGTATGTGGTGCATCACAAGGTAGGGCTCTATTGCCGAGATTCCACTAGTGCAATTTCCAGCATAGTGAGAACAACGACCCGGTGCGTATTCACCATCTTCATACCCACCGATACTAAATAAATCTGCCTCATTAAATGTGATCCACTTTTTCACTTTAGAACCAAAAGTATCGAAGCAAAAGTCCACATACTCGACGTAGTCATCCCTATCAATTAGTTAAAATTAATTAGATAATTGGTGTATATATAAACATTTATAATCTACTGATTTGATATGAAAAAAATTATTAAATAATATATAAATATACGATATGATGTCTTACACGATATTCGGGCTTAAAAATCCTCCATATTTATCTTCTAGGGCTTGTGGAAGATCCCAATGGTACAAAGTCACAATGGGTTCAATGTCTACTTGTTAATTTAAAAAAATCAAGTTAAAACAGTTTTTGAAGCTAAATATCTACTACTAAGAGTGAAATAATAAATTAGTCCATATTGCAAGTCAAAATGTTAAATAATAAGTGGATAAATAGTAAATTAGGAAGTTAACCATTGTCGATAAGCGTTTGTATTAGGCTGTGATAAAATTGAACCCCCTTCTTATTTTCTCCTCCTTCCATTGTGCCATCTACAATCAAAATTACGCTTCATTAGCGTGATGAATAGAAACCTTGACATATATATATATATATATATATATATATAAAAGTACACTGATATATGAAGCATACATGGTAGTATTCTCGACCAAGAGAAAGAGAATCTGAAAGAGTCAAATCCCATAACTTTCAGTCTGTCAACGATGTCACTCTGTAACAAATTTAAGCATTTTGAGAGTCATGAATAACAAGTATTTTTCTATTCTTTTCATTTATGTATGGAAAAAAAAATGAAAATAAGGAAACGTGTATCAATTAAACAAATAATGTACATTTTAGAGTAGGAAAAATCTACACATTAGCAATTATGTGTATTTTTAATGTATTATTTTCTAGTTAAAACACAAAACCTATGAAATACTATTTGTTATTACTTGGCGACTCGGATTTTTCTAACCCGATAAAGATAATAGAATTCGTCAGCAATTTTTCCAGAGCTTCCGTCGTCAATCTTTTCTGCAAATTTATGGGATGATAAAATAATATTCAAAAAATCACTATCATATTATGGTAAGAAAAAAAAATAAAAAGAATATTCGCATAACACCTGGATGTTTCTCAGTGAAAGTATCCCATATACTTGGTTTTCTACCATCAACGTCAGTTGCTCCTTCATACTTTAAATAAAAAAGATTATAATTCGCAATGTAAAATTATATAAAATAAATTAACGAACTTTAGTTTGATGAAGGATAGATGATGTACCTGGTAAGCAGCTGACGCTGTACCAAATATGAAATTGTCAGGAAAATCATTCCTACTTAAATGAACATATTTTCCGTCAATGCAAGACAGGAAACATGTGACGAAAAGTAGGAGAATAACACTTTGGTGAATTTCCATTCTCTGCTTTACATTGTGTTGCATTCTAACTGGTAGTCTTTATATAGACACGACACACCCACCATGTCAACAGAAAATATAATTTTAAATAAAATTTTTTGATATTCGCTCTTCCAAATTAAGTATACATGAATTGGTTTAATCATAAAGCCGCACTAATGCTACTGTTATATACGTGATAGGCATGGTTTAATTATAAGAGTAGTTAAACAAAATATGTGCTATAAGTTTATGTTATACGTTTTTCCAATTATAAATGAGCAATTCTTGGTGTTTATTTAACACCATATCACTACATAGTAACTGGACCTTTTTTTTTTTTCCTTAAAAAAAAAAATTGCACTTTACAATGAAATTCAATGTGGAATTAAACCGCTAAGTTACTACCGAGCCAATATCATTTAATTAAACGACAAATTACAATATGAAACCTCCACAATTATTTTTCCTTCTTGGAATATATACATTTATTTGTAGTTTCATAAAAAATTTTGCTACTGATCAATTTTTTTGAAAGGTATCAAAACAATAATTATATACACGTACGTGCGGAGAACGTGTGTGTTAGATTTGTAATTATATATATTTTTTGCATTCACTCTTTTAGTTATGTTGGATTGGATTATTTTAGATTAAATATTTTCTATTACAAAATCTTTACGCCTTGTATCCCGATTAAGAGAAATGTATGGGGAAAAACTATTTTCTCATTTAGAAACCCTTCTCACTATTAGCCCTAAGTTGAGATTTATTAATTTATTTGTTTTAAATATAACGTTTCTCCAAATTATCCCAAGATAAATCTCTTTCGATGCAAGAGTGTGAATGCCGATCGTTAGCTTATTCTCCGTCTCAAGACATTCATCTTCTTACTTGTTTGCATTGTCACATTTTTTTTTTAATAAGAAGCATTGAACTAGCTACTTTGTCTAACCGCAATAATGTTAGTATCAATTCTTAATTAATTCTGGCATGTTGTAATCATAACTAATCTTTTATGGATTCTCTTAGTGGACTGAGTTTGAGTACTCATTTCACTTCTTTGATTTTTCCATTAGATTTGACTCGAAAAGTTTGAATGAGGCTTAAACTAAAAGACATTGGCATAGAAAGAATATCTGCTTGATCTATTGTACATCATTCCTAGTTTTTAAACCAACGTCGGACGTTTTGCACTTTAAGTTGTTTCCTTTTTCCGAATATGTAGCCTGTGGCAGATTTTTTGTTTTTAATTTTTGTATTTCCTTTAATTTATACTATTAAATTTGAGGATTCTATAAAAGACTGATTATAAAATGGATGACAACTTAATTAGAATGTTCTTTTCGGTCTTGATATATCAGTTATCCTTTTCTTATCGTTCAAAACAAAAAAAAAAAAAAAAAAAGAAAAAAAATGTAATTCTCATGATATTTCGTTTACAACCGGAATCCTACATAAAACATATGGGTGCCACATCAAATAAACATTAACATAATTTATGTAATATAGATCTTCGAAATTATTTCAAATTAGATTGCTATTATATTTTCATGTTTTTTTTCATTGAATTCACGACCCTGATGATTTATAAGTCGAAATTTTACATCAAACACATATGTATCATATTTGTTAGTGTCTATTGAGACTGATTTTCCGTCTATTGTTTCTATTCATATAATCAATTTTCTTTTGCCATACTTATTATAGGTTTGGAACTATATATTTGATTCCAGAATATGACAATAAAATCTTGAGCGGATATTGCGACGAAGAGACTTCGGAAGAAAGAGTCTTGAAATGGTCAGTGTACTTAAAATCAACAAAGGTATATAATCACTCAGAAATAGATCGGAATTGATAAATTGGGTTCTTGAGAGAGGTTGGCGGATATAGATACTTTGAGAAATGAATTTAACAAAGAGCTTGAGATGAAAAAGTCATTTTACCAACTTAGATGGTTTTAAATTTCTGTATCTCAATTTTTCTCTTAGAGATTTCAAAGTCATTTTGTTGGCTTTGTTGTGCACTTGCTGATTTCAATATCAATTATTCATTCAAAAAAAAAAAAAAAGTATGTAATTCGTTTTTCATCCCCTTGTTATTTTTTAGTCATTTCTCAAGAAAAAAAGAATCAAGCCATAACTCAGTGTAAAATAAAAGCTTAGCCATAGAATCAATAAATTAATCACATGAATGCAAAACTTTCAACGCACGTTTTTTTGTAGAGAAAAACAGACAAAACTTTTGACAAAGATGGTGGAGATGGATTTAGGGGGGGCATGGACCCCTGGCTCTTTTTTTTTTCTTTTGTTTTAATATAGTGCGTATGTGTATAAATTTGTTTTGTCCCCCTTAAATTAATAGTTCTCTACATTTTTTTGGACAAATAATTTGGATTTTTAAAAAATAAAATAGTTTTATTGATGGGAAATTAAATACATAAACAACATTAGTTAGTCTAGTGATTTGATACAAAATCTAAATCTGAACAATAACTTTAATAGCCCAAGTATTAACATAAACATTAGTGGGCTAGTACATGAATTTAATAAACAAAAACAGTTATATATATGTTAGAATAATCTTGATTAAAAATTTTTTTTACCCCCTACCAATAAATCCTAACTCTGTCAATAAATTCTTCTTTTATCTTCGTTTGTAGTCAAATCCTACTTTTTCTAATAAGCAAAAACTTTAATTAAAAAAGGTAAAAAAGATCCTCAAACGTCGAATATAGAAATCTAACAAAGAATAAAATCTAGCAAAATTGGCAAACATGAAAAGTAAGAAAGTTAAAGAGCAACTTGTGAGACTAACAAAAGTTAAAAAGGAACTAAAGTTTATAAACGTCTCACATCTAGTTCTGATGATGTTTTAGTTTTTATTTTTATTTTTAAACCAGAATCCTAGATAAAGCATATTGGTCCAGTTGTCGTGTTACACGTTTAAGAATTTAAGTATATCACGGATATTAAAATTTTTTTTTTCTAATATTAAATAGCTTATACTATCTTGTTTTTCTTCGTTTAATACACTTCGTCAATTTATTAATCGGCATTTCATATCCAACATCTATCATGTTTGTTAACATTGTATATCCGTCGGTATCCAAATTACAAAATAATATAATAATAATCTAGTTCATGTCCCAAATTGGCATAGTAAATGCCAATTTAGAGGTTAGTCGTATTGTTCCTTTCCAAAACAGCCATATCTGACAGTACAATATATGACAGACGAAGACACTTCTGAAGAGAGGCTTGACGTGGTCAATGCATGAACAATTTACAATCTTATAATTCCTCAGAAGTAGATAAAAATTGTTACACCGGATTCTTAGGATAATTTGGCAAAAGAAGAAAGTTACAGGAAATTGTGGGAATAAACCCTTTATTATCCCCTGCTCTCTCTCTCTCTCTCCCTCTCTCTCTCTCTCTCTCTCTCTCTCTCTCTCTCTCTCCCCGCATCTGTTTCTTTCTTCCCTTTCTCTCCGCTCTTCTCCCTCTCTCAACCCTCTCCGCGTCTTTCTCTTTGATCTATCTCACTCCGTGCGATGGTCTATGGCTGCTTGTCAGAGCCTGGCCGTCAATGGTGGGGCATTGGTGAGGGAGGGATGGGAAATTAGTTATTTATTTATTTATTATTATTTTTTAATTTGGGCGTTTCAATTCTTTGGGATTAAGGTTTTATTCTTTTTTTTTTTTAATTTGATGATTTTAAGTTTTTCGGGGTTAAGATTTTTTTTTCCCAGTTAGGAGATTTTCATTAATAAAATTATTATTTTATGATATGTTTTTACATACAAATTTTTCATATTTTAAATCGTGAAAAAAATGAATTAAGGAAACTATAATAATCATTATACAAAATGTTACGAGTCATCCATTAAAATAAAATAATGATACGGTTGAATATTAAAAGCACTTGTAGACTACCAAAAGTATTCTATCAAAATATATACTCTCTAGCGATCAAAAATTGGCATCAGGAATTTTAGACCATGATGAATGTGAGCAGTATTCTAATAGTCTATCAAAAATATTCTACGAATATCCTCAGGTGTTGTTCTCTGGTCGCCGTGATTGGAGACCGATCAAAGACTTACGTGGATTACCAAACGTATTTTAATAAATTGTAGAATAATATGGTATATTATTCTTCTAGAATACTCTCTAGTAGTCGAAGACCGTTAGTTGATGGTTATTGTTAACTCCGAGCGTCAAAAGATATTTTGATAGAACGTGGGTGGTCTTCTTTTTTTTTTTTTTTGAATGAATAATGGATATCAGAATCAACAGGTGTATCTTGACATCTCGACTAGGTCGATACTCCCTTGGCACCCTCTTCATTCTCTTAATCCATTGGTTTATTGATAAATAAGAAAAGAAATAACAAAAGAAATAAGGAATAACATAGGAAAAACCAACCGAAAAGGAAAACCTAATAGACCATTAGTCTAAATAAATTATAAAATCTAGAAGCCAGGTTCAAAGGATTAAGCCTTAACTTTTACCTTGAACAAGACTTCAAATATGTCTCATTAAATATCCTCTAACCAAAACCCAATGGGAAAAAATTAGAGGATAAAAGAGTACATATTTATTTACAAAGTTGGCTATTTTCAAATTCTATAACAAGGAAAACCAGCTATATCAATCCTTATTGACAGATGATAAGCAGCATTCGGGACCAACTAATATCATTTAAATGAGCAGCATGAGTAGCAAGTTTGTCCCCCACGTGATTGCTAACGTGGATGGTATTCTATCAGACTACTTTCTTTACATAGAAGTTTTTGCATATTAAGGAAATAACCAACGGTTGCGCGTCAAATTGAAGCTTAAACTATTTCATCATTAATTACATGAAGGCATGTCTTTCATGACACTCTTGTTTGCGAAAAAAAAAAACGTGTAGAACTTTAAATAAAGAATATAAGGAAACGAATTCTTAGTTATCTTCATGTACAGCTAAATCTTACCTTATACTTTAATGGAAAAAAAAAAAAGGAAAAAAGAAAAAAGATCATAAAACGATGAACAGAAAGATTCCCACGAGGGATAAAACCTTACAAAGTAGACCAATATATATATATATATATATATAGAAGAAGAAGAAAGTTAAAAGAGCAACATATGACACAGTTTTCTCATTTAAAAAGAAGAAACTTCTAAAGCACTCGACAGCGGACAAAAGAAGACACAACTTTTTATAAACATGGGCATACATTGCTTTACAAATAATTTAATCTTACTCTTTCTTTTGAATTAACAAAAATGTCAATGAAAAACCATAAGAAAAAGAAATAACTAACAATCTCGGAACATAGAAACTCAACAAGGGAAAAAACCTAAGAAAATGGAGGGGAAAATTATAAGTTAAAGAGCAGCAGATAAAAAAAACTCGATTTTTTTTTTCTTTTAAAGCAAAATCTGCCAGAGTTAAAAACCAAGTCACGGTACAGCCCAAGGATCCAATAAGCAAGCCAATTCGTCAAAGTCTTTCAACAAGCAATCAAAGGACTCTCTTTGGTGCAACTACTGCAAAAGACATCGCCACACGGGAGATACTTGCTGGAAACTCAATGGTCGACCCCCATAATGAACAGGAACTTCTCCAATGGAACTAAGAATGCATGAGGACAAGCACATGTGGTCAACACGCATCCGAGCAGCGAAGGAAATCCACAAAGTCCAATCTTTGAATTGAATAGAGATGATATCGAGAGGTTAAAATATTTCCTGGGATCACTCGAAAAACCCTCCATGACAGGTACATGCCCGTTGGCTTTCTTAGGTATTTCTTCCTCCCCTTGTATTTCTAATGTTTCAGATAAAGTTTCTCCAAACTCATAGGTAATTGACTCTGGAGCCACCAACCATATGACATGCTCCTCTCAAAAATTCGTTACAATACCCCTTGCTCTAGCCATAGGAAAATAACTGTTGCCAATGGATCCATCATTACTATTGCAGGACAAGGAGATGTTTATATCAATAACAATTTAACACTCAAAAATGTCCTTCATGTTCCTAAGCTATTTACAAACCTGGTTTCGATCCAAAAACTCACTAAAGATTCTAATTGGAGTGTGACTTTCTACCCATCTCATGGTGTGTTTCAAGAACAGAGCATGAAGAGGACGATTGGACGTGCTAGGGAAAGAGATAGTCTTTACTATCTGGAAGAACAAAGTGGAAGTGCTAGAGTTAAGAGTTCCTATATCCGAGTCAGTTATTTCCAATAAAGATAAAATATGGCTTTATCATCGTCGTCTGGGTCATCCATCATTTCGTGTTCTTAAGTTTATGTGGCCTTCATTCTTCAAAGGGTCGTTAGTTGAAATTTTTCATTGTAGTGATTGTGAAATTGCTAAACAGAAGCGTTTCTTCTTTTCCAATTAGTAATACTAAAACTTTTGTTCCTTTTCTCTTATTCATAGTGATATTTGCGGGCCGTCTATAGTTACTAATGTTTCAGGTGCTCAGTGGTTTGTGTCATTTATTGATGATTATACACAAGTGACGTGGATATATCTCATGAAAAATAAATCTGAAGTTGGCACGATTTTTCCCAATTTTTACAACATGATCAAAAATCAATTTGACATGAGAATTAAAAGATTTCGATCCGACAATACTAGGGACTATCTCAATCAAATTCTCTCTCCATTTTCTCAAAAACAGGGGATCATTCATGAATCCTCTTGTGTTAGCACACCTCAACAAAATAGGGTAGCCGTATCAAATTCTCTCTCCATTTTACTTTGAGATGCAGCTTGGAAAAATATATATATATATATATCAGGATGTGTTTGCTAACATACACCGTATAAACACTCTTCATTATACTGTTTTAAAATAGTGTTTTTACTCAAATAAATAAATAAAAGTGTTTTGCAAAGCTTATACGTCGCCTAATTAATTCGCCTAATTAATTGATAAGAAATTCTAAATTCATGCTACAGGTAATTGATATCGAATACGACAAAAAAGACTAAATTACTAGGTAATAAGAAATTGTTATAACCTCGTTTGCTTCTAGCCCTTTTCGCAGCTTGTAAGTTCTTCGTGAATCAGGATTTTGAATTCATTATTTGTGTGTGTGTATATATACATATAGAGATATATGCCCCACTCAGCCTAGCTCTGTACGCCGCAAGGATAGTTTAGGATCTTAAACTACGGATTTAAAATCTGTATTTGTCTTTATTTTATTATGTAAAACAAATATGAAGATCAACAATATTCAGTTTTTATTTTTTTATTTTTATTTTTTAAAGTTTCTATGAGTTTATGTTAATAAAAATCAGAAAGTTGAAATTCAAGTTTTTGAGTCAATAGTATGTAATATTCTTCAGCTTGGCTGTACAATTTACCAAGTCCATGTACCGCCCTTTCCTCTATCTGCAAGCGTACACGTGTACATGCAGTAATTTCATATACTTGACTCCGTCATAGAGGTGTAGAGTTCAAATTTTTACCCTTAATTTTTCTTAAGTATATTCATGCCTGTGTCTCAAAAAAGAAACCTACTGATTCAATTATTTTGTGTATTTATTCATGAATAGTACAAAGGGTAATACCGTAATAGTTAGGCATAATTTTTTTTTTGTGCCCTTCCTACATGTATTTTTTATTTTTTATTTTTATAAATAAACTGATGAGAATGAACAACTAACATTAAAATACAAATCTACATCTTTATCAAATTTTTACTCTAGAAACTATTCTCCACGTACCAAGTTCGCCATCCTAATAAATTAAGAAAAGGGAAAATGGAAAAAAATTCAAAATAAATGTAAAGAAACCCAGGGATAAAAACAAAGTGAAAGTTTGAAATCGGGACCTCGTGATAAAAAAGAATAGAGTTTAAACTCACACTTTTCTAATATATAGAATCCTAAAATATATATATATATATATATTTTTTTTCAAGATTAGGTGTGCGAAGAGAGAGATTTGGATAAAAACTCCATTTAAAATTTAAAAGTATTTTTATTTTTCTTTAATAAATGAAATAATAAGTCTCATAGTATTAAAAATGTGTTAATCTCAACACAAGGGAAAAAAAAGCGTGTAGTTTTTCCATAGATCAGGTCGAACCATCCCGCACCAAGTCCAATCCCCATTATCAAATCTATTAACAAATACAAAAATACAAAAAAAAAAAAAAAAACTAGGAAATAAAGAAAAAACAAAACAAAACAAAACAAAATTAAGCAAAAACAAAAACAATGCATAATTGACCTACTTGAAAATTTTTGTTTCATTAATACCTCTCGTATCCTTACCATCAGATAATGATTTAAATGAATAATGTACAACGGATATATATAATTTTATAAATCTTTCATCTCCATTTTTAATGTCAATGAAGAATGAAAATTTTTATTGCCATAAATTTCAATTAAGAGACGATACAAGATGGCCTAAATCTCTCATGACTAATGGCAGTGAGAAATAAGGAAAGGTTCGGCGGACTTGTAGATGGGTGTTGTGGGTTCAATCCCATATATATATATATGAAAGAATTTTTAATAGTTACTCTAATATTTATCCATTATTTATCGACAATTATCGTTATTTTAATAGTTGAATATAAATCAGACGATTACAATAAATTGAGTAGTTGATGAAAAGAATCTATGATAATTAAGGAGTATTGAACTTATAAAACTCATTAAATACAATGTTAGATAGGCAACATGTTCTTAACTTACTAATATGATTTTTTTAAATGAAATATATATTATAGATTCACTCTCTAACTTTTGAATCGTATTCATGATTCATTTCATTCGTGATTTTCTTTCTTTTCAATTTTTTGTTGTTTTTTTTTTTTTTGGTCAATTCATATTCTGCACTTACTAATTTCTTCCTCATTTTTACTTCTTTGTTTTAATTTTTTGTGTAAGAACTCTATCATGGAGAAACTTATTAAGAATCTCCATAAAAATCTTCAACTCAACCATCTATATTATGAACAAATCATTGTCTAGCACCCTTCTCTTTTAGTGAAAAGCAGGAATCGTTGGGAAAGAAAAAACAGGGGGTAACATATTTTAGAACATTGCATTGGTTTTTTTTTTTTAATTATTTTTTTAATGAGAGTAAAATTAATCAAGTAAAATTAGAATAATGAGTAACATCTATATCTTGTTCACACTTTGATTACATTTTTGAAAATTTTGTTCTTTTTCATTTAATATGAAATTTTGTATGTATAGAAAGTAATTTAAAGACGCATGGAGATGATTTTTATTGGGTGGAGAGAGTAAATTCTTTAAGAAGCTTCATGAGCTATTTTGGAATTAAGAAAGATGGGTGAGAGAAAAACTATCATTTTAAATGCGTAATCTATCACCACCCTTGTCTACATTTTTACCCCCCTTCTTATTCTTCTTAAACCACTCATCTTTAAAATTTTCCATTTTGAATATGACTATTTATTTCCCCTCTTTAACGTTTTTTTTTTCCTAGAAGAAACAAAAGTTTGGTTTCTTTCCATTTGATTAATACATAAACGGATCATATTTGTTTAATTTACTAAAGTTGCAAGCGAAAATATATATATATATATATATATATATGTAAAGCAACTGATGTTAAAAAGTAATGAAAAGAAAACAAAGTATGTAAACGCAAAATTAAGAATAATAAGATAAAATTAAATTGAAAGTTTGTTATCTTGATTATAATTTCAAGAAAAAAATATATATAAATTGAACAACATATGAATTTTGTTTTACGGGGAAGAAATAATCTCATCCGTAAAAGATGATATACTTGCTATTTAGGCTAATGTTTAATATATAATAGATATATAATACACTTGAAAAAATTTGTTATTATATTTTAATAATTCGGATACGGAATGTGAAGAATATATTTTAAACCATTTTTGTTTTTAAACTAGTTTTGTAATGATTCGGATAAAAAATGTGAAAGATTATATTTTAAACTACTTTTGTTTTTAAAAATAGTTTCTTTTCGTGACTAAGTTTGTAATAATAGAATTATTAAAAATAAGGGTATCAATAACACGCCCCTTTTTAAATTTATATAAAAAAGGGGGTCCTTAGAAATTGCTTTGTAACGTTTACATTCAGAGTAGTATAAACAATAATTATATTTTTTACAGTGATTGGAGAAGAAATCGAAATGAGATTGCAGACTCTTCATGATTTTTTTTTTTTTTTTTTTAAGGAAAAGCTTGAATTCAACATATATTTATTTCAACTGCCACGCATTAGTTAGTATATCTTGCGATATAAATTCCACGATTGTATGAAAATTTCCATACCTGTCAATCAACCAATGGCTTGCACTTGCCGTAATGAAATCTTTACAAAATAAATTTGTTAAAAAAAAATGTAACAGAATAAAAAAAAGAAATTAAAATTGAAAAGGAAACAAATTCTTTTTAATTGTAGGATTTTGATTCCAAATATTCAACTGACCACCTCTGTAAAAATATCTTTTAACAAATATCTAAGATAAATTGGTTCTAGCCTACTATAACAAGTCTTTAACCTGCTATTAGAAGTCAAAAAATTGATACATCACCGAATGTAATTAATATATGCACTACTTTTTATAATTGTCTTATAACCATACAAACCACTCCCTATATATATATATATATATGGCACTTGCAATTCATTTAAAAAAAAAAAAAAAAAAAGAGAGAACAAATAATTTGAGTGCTGAAGTGATCATTTATTTAAAATAAAATAAAGTAGAATAGAGACTTCATTTGAAATGACGCTTAGCCATCTGGTCATGACGCTGAAGAGCTGGCTTTATCTCGAGATCATGAACAGAAAACACCGATCCATGATGAGATCCGCTGCTTATCTCCGGCGAAGCCGTCTGGTCACGATGATCAGAAAAGACTCAACCTTTTAAATAAGCACGGTACGGGGTATATAGGAGTATTATTAATCTCCTCAGCACAAAAAAAATCCTAGTCAATTTTAATTCTGAAAACTCCTAGAAGAATAATCACCAAATGTACAAATTCTAGAATGATGAATATGGGGGTGTTTGGTTGAATGGTTCAAACCATTCAACTCAAACTTTTTTTTTTTGTCTTTTTCCCCAAAAATTTTTGTCTTTTTTCCAAAAAATTTTTTGTCTTTTCTGAAAATTCAAAAAAATTTACTATTTAAACTTAAAAATCTCAACTTATATCATAGCTCTAGCCAAAAAGAGGACAAAATATTGTGGGGAAAAAAATAAAGTTGTTGTTGCTGTTTTTTTTTTTTTTTTTTTTTCCTCAAAAGAAATCCCCCACCCACCCCCCTGATATTTTATAAATGTAAATTGGCCCCAAAAAAAAAAAAAAAAAGAAAAAAAAAAAACCTAAAGCACCACACATTGAGTTCAAAAAAGTCTAAAGATTCCACGTTGTACGGCAAAAGTGCTAATTTCCAAATAACACAAGTTGACTTTGTGAATTATACCTCCTTGTTAAGTTCACTTTTTTTTTTTTTTTTTAAACGTAGGAATGGGAATAGAGATTCAAAACTCTACACTTAAAAGAAAAAAATTCAATTGTAAAATTATATATTACAATTGATTGAAGTTAACCTTGGTTGACGTTAAAAGCTTTTCACGTCTGTTTAATTAGGTGGAAAAAAAACATTAAAAATTGTCAAAAACGCAAACTTTCGACTCCCCAGAGGAATGTTTTTTTCTCCTCTTCCCTCGTCGCTTAAAGCGACAAACATAAAAAGACTCCCACCTGGGCAATTTTTTTCCCCTTCCATGACTATAAAATAAATTCAGATCAAAACTCTGATTTCACAAATTTTACGCTAAACGACGCGTTTATCTCATCCGTTACCCAGCAACCGATATAGAAAACCTATACCTTGTGCTTTTAGAGTCCGTTTGGTGAATGAGTTTGAATTGAAAATGTACAGTTTGAGTTGAAATTTTTTATTGACTTTTTATAAAAGACAAAAACTTTTTCAATAAAAGACAAAAATTGATATGAAAAAATACAGTTTGAATTAAAACTCCAAACGAGGCCTAATAATTCCAATTGTTGAGTAACCGACGTTAAAAAGTTACCGCGTCGATCGTCTAGCTGGCGTGAAATTTGCGACGTTAAAATGTATCCATCTCGTAGTGAACAAGTTTTGCTACTCAACCTAATTCACGTACCACGTCTCTCTCTCTCTATCTCTCTCTCTCTCTCTTTTGATAAAGACACCTACCACGTCTTGATACATATAGTGAGAATATATATAAATATATATATATTTATATTTATATTTATATGTCCCACATGAGCACTCGGTTTAGGGACTTGGCCCTTTCAACACGAAATGAACGTTTATCCTAACAAAGACTTTAATATAAAATTTCCACTCCAAACGCATAAACATCCAACCAATCTATACGCTCAAATTTCTTGTTGACCGGGCAACTGACAAAAATAGTTGACTTAGCTTGGTGGAGTCATATACGATCATCGACTTGGATTTCAAATAGAATACACCAATCTCATCTTTTTATTCTTGATCGTTGGGGCACTTATTGGTAAAATATTTTCTTTCTGCCTTTTGGTTAAAACCATATGTCAAAAATAATTTACAAAACTATATATAAAATTACAGTTAGGTGTGTTCACATTATAACATATTCTAATATGGAATATGTACTTCTTTTTTTTTTTTCCTAGAATAATATGGAATATGTACTTGTTAATCATCTTTTATCATATATGTTATGCAAGTCAACTATATATAGTGTCGTCTCACATCACTAGTACAAGTCTACAGCCAAAATAAAATTTTCGATATCAATTGAAATATCGAAAATTCTATATAAAAAACTTATAAAAAGTATTTAAAACATATTAACACAAACACTTAGATTTCATAGAATTATACCAATAATTGTTCTTTTTATCTAGATATATCAAGCATCTCTAATGAATGAGGTGGCCAGTGTTAAACAAAAAAAAAAAAAAAAAAAAATACACTCAAGTACCACATCGTAAAAATACAATAATAATTGTAGATATATAAAAGTATTAAACTATTTCACTTGATAGGTAAACATTTTAAGATGTAAGTTCAGATCTTAAAAGTCTCAAATTTCTTTGTCAATATGTTAAATAAAGTGGCACCTCAATATATATTCTTATATATCTGTTATTGTAGTTTTACAATACGAAACTCGAGCTTCTTTTTACTCTAATTAGAGGACATCAGTTTAATTAATATATTTTGACTATATTTAATATCGCTTACTATTTTGTCAATTATATATACATATATATGTAATGGATATGTATATCTATGTGCTGTCCTCAACCAACCAAAACCTATTTGAAATGTTCAAACAAGCAATATCACTCACACACACATATAGCTACAATATATATATATATATATATATATATATATAAACACACACCAAAGACATTTGCCTTCAAGCTAGCTTGGTAACCAAAGAGATGGAGCAACTCAACAAAGGCCAAGTTCCAAAACCAATCCACCATTTCAGTCACCCCCATGCCTTGAATCTCCAAAACATAAACCAAAATCAAAGTCGAGTTCTCTGCTCTGGCTGCAACCTTGCAGCCACAGGCTTGGTTTACTCCTGCACGGCCTGCGGCTACTTCCTCCACATCTCCTGCTCCCAAATGCCCCAACAAATCACCCACCCTTGCGACAAATCCCACGTCCTCTCCCTCCACACCAAGCCCTCCCACCACGACAACGGCGTCTTCAAATGCGCCGCTTGCTTGAAGGACGACACGTGCTTCTCCTACCGCTGCACCACCTGCAGCCTCGACCTCCATGTCGCCTGCGCCGCCGCCCCTCTCTCCCTCCCCCGCCAGGCCCTCCACCACCACCCGCTCAGTCTTGTTTTCTCGCCGCCTTACCCCCACGAAACCTACAACTGCGACGTATGCAGGCGCGTCGGGGTAAAAGGCTGGGTGTATCGCTGCGAAGCGTGTGGTTTCAACGCTCATTTTGAATGCGCGAAACCGAACCCTCATGCTGCCGCCGCCGCCACCGCCACCGCTCAACACGATCCGACACAATATGTTTTTTCTATGTTAAGAAGAAATAATAGTGGACAGCCTACGGGAATGGGAAATGGTGGTAATAATAGTTATGGACAAAATTATAACAATTCCATTAACCAGATGACTCAAATGATTCAGAGAATGACCATGCAGGCTAATGCTCAGAATAATCAAATGCTTCAGAATATGACCATGCAGGCTAATGCTCAGAATCGGATGAACCAAATTATGCTTCAACAACTTTTCCGCGGCGGCGGTGGCAGCGGCGGAGGCGGAGGGGCTGGATTGTTTGGTGGTGGTGGCGGGGCTGGGTTATTTGGTGGTGGTGGCGGCGGTGGTGCAAATTCTACGGCGACTTTTGGGAGCGACCCGTCTACGATGGCTTTTGGGAGCGACCCGTCTACGATGGCGTTTGGGAGCGACCCGTCTACGATGGCGTTTGGAGGCGACTCTAGTGCTTTTACCATGCCACCAGAAATGGCTGACTATTTGAACAGTGTCAATGGATCAGGCTTCGATTTCACAGGTTCTTTTTCAGGATCTGGTATCGACTTCGCCGGTGGATTCGATTTCGGAGCAATTTCAGGTTTTTCAAGTTTTGGCTTGTTTTGAATATTCTCCAAACTTGTGTAAAACTTTTTTTTTTTTTTTTTTTGGCCATGCTAGTAAGTTTCGTGTGTAATGTTCTTGGTCTCTTGCACCTATTTCGCCTCATATATTAGTACGTGTGTGAACAAAATATATCTTCCAAGGATCAAATTCGCATAATTTGTCTGCCATTTATATACCCAATTAATTGAGCTTGTTGAATCAAATTTTGAGGAAAAAATTAAGGCCTATCTTTGAATTTTATGAAGGAATTAAGAATTTCATTGTGAAGATTTTGGAGTCACCAATCTTATATTAACTGGAGAGAACCACTTATTTGAGCTTGTTGGACTCTGATACTAGATTAGAAACAAAAAAAAAAAATTGAGATTTCTATGATATTAGACTTCCATTTTAAAAGGTTAATATGTTAAATAAAACATCTCAATACCCTATATATTTAGTGTTATTATTGTATCGTTATGATGTAAGACAAGAATTTATTTTTACCTTAACATTCATTGCCCTTAGTTTTGAATTATTTAATATTGCTACAAATATTGGAAACTCTGCTAATAATCAATATGTTTATATATGTTCAATAAATTGACTTTTGAAGGCGACGACCCAATGTTATACCACGTCGATTTGCGGACTAAAGTCGTACTTTTGCTATACAGCCAAAAAATTAAAATAAAATAAAATAAAATAAAACCCATTAATGGTCTTGAATGATCCAAGATATATTAATCATATCTAGCTAGCTATTAACGAACGGATTGGATTCATTTCTGACCTGACCATAAAGTTGACTTAACTCACCCGACTAAAAATTTATTGAGTGGGTTCAGCAGGTTCAAGTTTTTCTTGTAGAACAATTTTCTGTTCTAAAAATATAATTATTTTTATCTGTGCCAGTCAAATTTAAAGGTACTCTCCCTTTTTTGTGAATTTAGATACTCTCTATTTCGATCATGAATATTGAATTTAATCTCACTTAACTTTTTGATCTATTATATTTTACTTGACAGCAGAAGAAAAAAAAAAGGATTAAATGGGTTAAACTTTTTTTAAAAAATTAATGATAAATTAAAGCCTTTAATGATACTAATTTCATTTTTCCCTTCTATGTTTTTAACCAAAATTCTAATAAAATGAACTAAGTGGAACTAATTAAAATTATTCTGGGATAAAGTTGGAGTTTTAAAGTTTAGAGACAGAAACGAAGTGACAAAGTTCGAGGAGTACACATAGGAATGATCCTTTTAAATACACACACACGAATAAATCTCATTCTTGTTCCCTGAATTTTAATGTGTAATTTATAACTTCGTCTACTGAACTTTTAAAACTGACATACTTCAAAACTTTAAATCATTAAAACGAATGCCCCTTTTCGTCTAGTTAATGGATGATTTGGTGACGTAGAGTTTGCCCCATCTCCAGTTCCTTCAACGGCAGCCTGACCACACCCCCACCCCCGTGCAAGATGGTTGTGCCCCCCTCCCCCATCCCGGATTTCAGTACCCCTCTTGTCCATAAAGAGATGACAATGTGTTTAATTGTTAAAATTATCTTTTTCAATTTTTATAATCTATTATCAAATAATTATTTTTAGTTCAATATAACTTTTATTCAATAAATTTTTGCCGTGAAAGCGTTAAAATGTACAGGATATGATGCAATGGACATTTTTACTAGCAGTTTAAAGTTTAGGATCTGTGCTAATTTTCAATATTCAAAGAGCAAAGTTAAAGTTCAGAGAATAACAATAAAATTTATCGACATGACACTAACTCTAATATCAATTTTTGAATATTAAATATGTGATATTGAATTGTTATATTTTAATTGATAGATGTAATCTGTTAATTTTATTTGACGGGTACCATTAAAAAATAATAATTGATATATCACTCGTTGTTTGTTGCATTATTCGTGCAATAAAGCTTTCAAGTACTTTCTATAATATTTCATAGCACTTTCCAAGTTAAACCAATATGTTAATAAAACTTAGTTGGGAAAATGCGTGACCGTGATGAGAAATAAGAGATTGAGGTTCATGCGTGAACGGGAATTTTTTTTAATATTTTTTTAAACACTCATCGTACAAGTGGATCTAGCTTGGCCATGACCTTGATTAGAATCTCTCTCCCACCTGTCGAAAATAATTTCGCTTTACGTAACTGCAACTTCTTATACACCCTTTTTCAGAAGATGATTATTATTAATCACCCTTTTCTTGTCATGACCAACAAAAGAAGGCAATAAGCTTAGGTAAGCATCAGAGGATTTAGTATGTGATAGGCACAACAAGTTAGAAAACTTTACCTCAATTTTCCTCCGGCAAGTTCGGGTCAAAACTAATCACCGACTTTTAAAAGTTTATAATTTGACCTGAAGATGACCGATCTTTAGAACTCTCTATGCCTCCATTTGGTATTCAAGTTTAACTACAACTAATTGTATTTTTTTATCTCAATTTTTTTCTTTTTCTGAAAGTCAATAACATTTTTAATTAGTTTTTGAAAAATCAACCAACTCCAACTTAAAAATTTCATCTCCAACTAATTTACCAAACGGAGGCTACGTGTACCACCCAAAATTAGCTTGAAAATCCGCCGGACAAAGAAGAAAAAAATAAGATGATAAAAGATAACCCTAAGTATGTCATCTTACCCACCGGTTTGCTATTTAGGAGGAAAGAGAATTGTGATGTAGAAACACAATCCATAACCTGCTTCACCCAAGCCGTATCAGAAAATTCCAATTTCACCGTAAAAGAAAATGCAGCCTTTAGGAATGCCCACTCTACTCGGTCATAGAGCTTACTCATATCTAGTTTAAGAGCTATCAAACTATTTTTCCACTAGTTTTCCAATAGATTGCTTGCGTAGCCTCAAAAGCATTAATAATATATTGTTGCTATTAAGACGCACCTATACACGGGTTATGCTCATCTCCATTGATATCACCTAGTGAACCTTTAGCTGATAAAAAATAATTTATTTTTTGAAAGATTAGGCAGATAAGTAGTTTTTCGACACTTATTTTCTTTTGAAAAATAGCTTTTTTTTTTTTTTTTTTTTTTTTTTTATAAATGAAAGGTAGCCATTAGAATGACTGGTAAAAACACATGTTGATATCTATCAATCAGTAAATATTAATCATCTAACAAGTGGTCAATCAAGAAAATGATAAATTTCCTAATTTAAAAAACACATTTTAAGAAAGACAATTTCTCACATATTATTTCGTATTATTCTTATAAATAGTTTTAAATTATATATTATGTCATATGTTTGCCCTTAACCTTTAATTTTACATATTACAGTATCCTAAACTTTTCCACTACTAAGTCAACAATCATTTTATCAATATTCTTATTTATTTTTTTGAAGAGACAAAAATTGAACAATTTGATTCGGATCAACTTTATCTTTACATAAATTTGGAATAAAATATATTTTCAGGGAAATTTTGAAAGTAAATTGTACTTTTATCAATGATATCTAACGTCATCAGATATTATTTTTTAAGTATAATTTTCCTTCAAAAAGCATTCAATTACAATTTTAGTGTGATCAATTAAAGTTCACTTGATTTGAACGTGTTTAATTTTAATTTAGTTTTTATGGAATCTTGATATAAGTACCGATTGCATAAAGTTAAAATTACTTGAGATAGTGTGATAAGTAAAATTAAAAATCAGTCATTAATAAAAGACTTGATATATAATTAATTAGGATTATGAAAATAACCCTATTATTATTACTATTATTATTATTAGACTACAACTGTGGTCGTTTATGAACCAAAAAGAAAAATACATTTAATAAAAAAAAGAAAAATCAGCTGTAAATTGTCAAAATGAAATAAATAAATAAATAGATAGAAATATTTATTTCATTTAATAACCAAATTTTATTTTTAGTATTATTTTGAAAAATGAGTGATCTTCATCGATTAATAAAACATTTGATGCTAAAATTCATCAATCAATCATGTCACTCAATCAATCAAAATGATAATTTTCCAACACTCTCGCCAAACTTCCGCTATACATTAAAAAGCCTCCAAAACATCATTTATTATCCACCAAACCCTTATCAAAAAAAAAAAACGACGTCGCGTAGTCTTCGGTAGTTGCCTTCCGCAGCGCCAGGATGTAGCGGAAGTAACATAACATTCCTCGTCTCTCCCTCCCTCTCTCTGTCTATCTCTCTCTCTCTGTTTTCTCATTCTCTCTCTCTCTTGCCCCCACAAAAATCAAATAAAATAAAAAAAGAAGAAAGGGAACCCAGAGGAGACCAATGACCGACCTATGGATTTCAATTCGATGAAAACTCGGACAAATCGTCAAACAACATCACGATGTTCTTCTTCTTCTTCTTCTTCAACACCGCCATGGATCCCAATTCCCAAGACTGTTTCCTAAGGTTCTCAATTTCATTTACTTTTCTGATTTGTTCACTGCCCTTTTACCTTTTTTTATTGTTTTTTATTTTTTTTTTATTTCATGTTAATATTGCTATTGTTATCGTCAGGCCCAATCTTGGTTTTTCGTTGGGTTTTTCTTCAGTTTTCTGAAATTCCCTTTTGTGGGTTTTTGTTGTTTTTCTTCACGGAAATCTGGGTAGTCGGTTTTATTTTCCCCGATCTTGAAAAACCCACAAAGAATTTGGACGATTTTTTTTTTTTTTTTTTTTGTGGGTGTGGAGAAATTCCCTGTTCTGGGTTTTCATTATTTTTCTTATTCATTGCGTTGCAGTGGAATTTCAGTTGTGTGGAATTAAAGAGAAAACCATAGTCATTTGCTAGTTCTGTGTCATACAATAATGGGGAATATTATGAGGGAAGAAATAATGAGCCTTGATTTGAACCACGACCCTTTGGACCAAACCCGGAATTCGGTTATTGGAGAGATTGAGGAATTTGTGATCAACCATGGACAAGTTGAAGAAAGAATCAGAGTGAGAGCTCTAGAGGAGGTTGGCTATAGAGCTAGGAGGTGGAGAGAAATTGAAAATCCGCCCCCTTTTGTTGTGACAGCTTTAGGACATGTTTCCTCGGATGCCCGAAATGAAGGCGGGTTGTTTAGTGGGGATAATGACTCCATTGAAGCTCAGGAAAGAGTTGTTAGTGAGAGTGACAAATTGAATAAAATGAATGGTGCCGATTTGATTGCCAAGGCACTACTTGATATGGAATCGAAGCAAGATGTGGACCAATGCCTTGGAAAGGGCGGTTTTTTCGACTGTAATGTGTGCTTGGACATGGCGGTTGAGCCTGTACTAACGTGTTGCGGTCATTTGTTTTGTTGGCCTTGCTTCTATAACTTGCCTTATGATCACTTGGATGTGAAGGAGTGCCCAATTTGTGGTGGAGAAGTGACGGATACGAGTTTGGTTCCGATTTACGGGAACACTGATGGTAACTGTGCTCGAAAGCCGAAGGAGTCAGGTTTGGAGGCTCCTCCTAGGCCACGGGCTCAGAGGGTCGAGAGCGTGAGGCAGAACCGAGCTAACCGAGGGAGGATTGAGGAAAGAATTCTGCGGCTTACTGACATGATTGGAAGGATTGGAGAGAGATCTAGTTCGTTGGCTAGCCAGATCCGTGCGTCTCAGCTGCCATCATCGCCTTCCAACGAATCATCCACCAGCCAATACCGTGAGGCTGTTAGGATTTCAAGGCTAGTACTAAGAGCTACTTCGCTTACTTCCCTTTCATCAGCACTGAATGCTACGTCTGACCCTGAAGAAAGTTTGGTCGATGACCTAGAGACGTATAGCAACGGTGACAACAACACAGGAAGAAGCAACAACATTCAACCATCTATCTATGCTCATATCGATGCCGATGCAGCGTCTGTGTTTGCTGCTACTGCACTAGCGGATAGCGAAAGCTCAGATGTTGCTGCTGGAAGTAGCTCCACCTCGCTTCCTTCGGTTAGGTCTCTTGGGCTTGATATCACTTCTACTGTTCCGGGTGCAGAAAACCAGACCGCGAATGGAGAAATCGAAGAAACAGAGCTCTCTTCGTCTTCCTCAAGGCCAGGCCCTGGTGCTGCAAGAGTTTCTGATCTAATTCATGGAGTTCAACGTGAAACTAGAAGGAGAAGGTTGAGGTGAAATATTTTATCCAAGGTTTTTAATGTCATTTTACGATAAACTTCCATTTTCACTGTGCTTAGATTTCGAGGAATTAGGATCGGAATGTTGATCACCTGTAAAAAGAAAACTTCATAGAGATCCTAAAAACATGTTTGGATCACAAATAACAGCAAATTATATAGTTTCTCATGATGGGAAACGACATAATGACCTTGTGGAAGTGAAAAAACTGTTTGCCATTTTGAATCTGGTCTATCATGTAAATGCTGCTAGTAGCCTTGACTGTCTTGTACATTTTTTTTTAATAAATGTTGAGATAAATACAGAAAGAAGCTTTTACAGTTTCAAATTACTTGAACATTCTGGGATTGTGGGTTTTTTTTTTTTTTTTTTAAACCCGAAGGGGTTGGCTTTGTGGTGAATCTGTTGGACTTAGCGCCTTTGGAAGTACGTACTAGGTATAATGTTCGACTCCCATCGAGTGCTATCAAAGGTTCGAGATTTACTCGATTCATATGGAGGGGGCGCTTTGTATGAATTCCCTGGATTGATCGGGGTAAGCTCTCGGACACCATGGTTAATTAAAAAAAAAAAAAAAGGAATGTGAAGCTTTTTATCTTGGAACAAACGAAAGCAAAGGAGGGAAAAATGGAGGCCAAGAAGCAGAGAAGAAAGCACAAAATTGCAGAAAGGAAATCCAAATCCTTCCTCAAATCTGTAACCAATAGAAATCGCTTGCATCAAATCCACTAAGCAATTCCAGATTGTAAGTCTCAAGTTTTGTTGATCTCTCAATGTTTACATGTGTTTCTTCGAGTGTCTTTGGTAATGGTACATCGGTGAAAATAAATTGGAAAAATCACGCGATTTCCACTATTTGAACAGCTAACGGGGTAGATTAGCAATATGTCAAATCAGAAGGCGTTTTCTTTGTAATTTCATAGTGTTTGAGGAGAATGTGTAGGGGGAAAATAAATAATGAAAAACTAGAAAGATCTTCGAAAATTTCTTTGTAGAATACCAGGCTGAGCAGTTTTGGACTGCGAAATTTTGATCGTCTAGCGTTAAGTACTTTTTAGTTTATTAGGTTCTTGAGATAAAATTTTTTTGTTTCGTAGTGTAAAAAATGTTGTGTAAGTCAATAGGTGACTATCAGTATCCTATCATATGCTCGAAGGTATCCTGTCGTGATACTAAAGACAACTGATGACGGTCGGTATCCTACCATGCTTACTAGAGGTATCTTTCTGGCTTCTGTGATACTAAAAATTCAGGCAACTGGCGATTGTCAGCCGTTGATTGACATTGTCCTACCACGGTACTCGGAGATATCGCACCGTGATAAAAAGGATCTTGACAACCCCCGGTTTCCTCTTGTGATACTTTTCGGTAGTCGCCAATTGATCGTTGGTATCTTAGCATGATGTTTTTGTAGTGCTGGATGTTAGCGAAGAAGTGAGGGCCATAGGTGGTTTGTGTGAAACGTGGGACTGATTGTGGTGGAGTTTCAACATGTGACCGGTAGTTACTATCTGACCTTAGAGGCGGCGTCATAACTAGAGGCGGTTGCCGGCGGCATGCCGGATTAATACGTGGTTGTATGTGGCGGCACCTGAATGATGCCAAGGAACAAAAACTTTTTTTCTCTAGTGTTTTTGGTCAAATTATCTTTCTTAATAAGAATGGCTAAAAAAAACGACTTTTTTCCAACGCTAATTGGTGTATGACCATAATGTAAATACTCAGAATATAGATGTAATAATAAAACAAATATAGAGATATAGTACGACTAAAGAGAGAACTGGAACCAAATCTAAATATCATTCGCGAACCATTTTCTAAATTGACATTCCAAAACTAGGACTATCCAAGGCAGAGTGATCCTTATAAACTTCAGATGCCTCAATCGAATGGACCGAATGCGAGTCGGTTTCCGACATTTGAGTCCCCTCTAACACCATCACGACTTCTTTCATTGTAGGTCGATCCCTTCCGTTCAAATTCAGACATCTCCTCGCAAGGTTCGCAACAGCAAAGATCTCTTCTTTCGGGCCCTTCACAACTTCATTATCAAGAATCTCAAATAAATGATTCTCCTCCATTGAAGCAATAAAATATGAGACCAAACTTCTTCCTTCTTGCGATCTTGTTACATAAACCGCCTTTCGTCCGGTCAAAAGCTCCACCAAAACCACACCGAAACTATAAACGTCACTCTTGTCCGTATATTGGCTTGAACGGAAATATTCTGGATCTAGGTAACCGAATGTCCCATGGACTAGAGTTGTCAAGTGTGTTTGGTACACATTGACCAATCTTGACATACCAAAATCTGCAACTTTTGCTTTGTACTTACCATCTAAGAGTATGTTCTTCGACTTGACGTCCCGATGATAAATACGAAATGATGCTTCAGTGTGCAAGTATGATAGAGCTCCTGCAATTTCTGTTGCAATTCGCAAGCGCATTTCCCAAGTGACAACAAGTTCTTCATTCCGGTCATGGATAAGCTCATAAAGGTTTCCGTTAGGCACAAATTCATATACCAGAAGAGGGACTTCAGTCTCCAAACAACATCCGAACAATTTAATCACATTTGGATGGTTGATTTGCGAAAGAATGAGAACCTCATTAATGAATTCAGAGAGTTTTGTTTCATCAACGACTTTAGATCTTTTCACAGCAACTATTTTCCCATCCGCCAACATTCCTTTGAACACAGTGCCTTGACCTCCTTGGCCAATAACTCTATCCACATTGAAGTGATCAGTTGCTTTCTCTAACTCCTTTGAATTAAATAACTTGGTTCTCTCCATGTTAACTTGATCGCTAGGAGATATTTGGTTTTGTAGCAACAAACCTCCATTCCGTTTGAAAATTTTCTCCTTCCGTTTGATGTCCTTCCTTTTCATTACCATTTTATACAGCACCACTGCAGCAACAATTGTAACCAAGAATCCAATACCACTGCCAAAGCCTACGTAACCCAAATGAAATGAGTTAACCCAAAAGTTCTAATTTTAAGTTTTAAATCAATTGCAAACTTTAGTTTCGCAATATTTTGGAATCCTCTATCATCAATATATTTTTTTTCTATATATTTTTTTTATTTTTTATAATCTTAAACCATTCTAGTTTTTTGTACTTTGAAACGGTGCGGTGTGTTTCCTGAACTTTATCTCTAGTGTTTAGACTTTAGCCTTCTCACTAGAAGAGCATATATTAAAAATAAGAGTTATTTTCACAATTAGCTACCAAAGTATACATCTAATCAAAGGTTGGCTCTTATCTTTTCGTTTTAAATATTACACTGCCTTGAATTTTTATCTTGTCACGCAAATGGTCTTTAATTTTGTGAATAATCTATCAAAAAGTTAATGGAAAAGTGCTATATGAAAGTGATTTTGAAGCCATGCATTCTTTGTTTAATTTAGAGCCATTTAAAAATGGAATTAGTCGGGAAAATATTTCGAAAAAAAAATCCCCACTTTGGTGATGGAACCCTTAGCACTAGCAATAATATTTGACGGGGATGATGAACTAGCAAAATGCTAAAGGGAATGAGATTTTTTTAGGGAAATTTTGGCCAAAATCTACTGTGTAGGGAAATTTTAAGTGGTCTAAATTGAAAGTCACATTTCTACCCCACGACAATTTCTCTCCAACCACTTCTTTAATTAAAAAAGGAAAAAGAGAAAAAAAAAAAAAGGTACTACTTTAAATGGTCTTTTTAGGGAAATTTTGGCCAAAATCTACAGTGTAGGGAAATTTTAAGTGGTCTAAATTGAAAGTCACATTTCTACCCCACAACAATTTCTCTCCAACTACTTCTTTAATTAAAAAAGGAAAAAGACAAAAAAAAAAAAAAAGGGTACTACTTTGAATGGTCTTTTTAGGGAAATTTTGGCCAAAATATATCATGGCCGAAAAAGTATGATCGATTTCTTTTTTAAATGTTTAATTAAGTTCATGCATGGATGTATATTTAATATTTTAATGCTCTGTTGACCAAAAAAGTAAGTCTAGCACTCAGGAGAAAGTTATTTAGAGGCTACTTTGAGACCTTTATACAGTGGAAAAAGTTTAGGCACGTAGAAAGAGAGTAGAAAAGAAGGGACTTGGCTCATAGAGAGAGAGAGAGAGATATATATATATATATATATATCCTTTCAATAACATTGCACCATCTATTAACTTATATTTTTTTAGCTAATATATCCTTTAAATTTATATCATATAATATTTTGATAAAATTATATATTTTTTAATTATCTGTCATGATATAATTAGAAGGACATGTAAAGTATACTTAACTCGAATTCAATAAAAAGGTGATGTTTGGTAAATGGTCCATTTATTTGGTTGGTTTCAAATTCTTTTTATTAAAGTAGCATATTATGTTATATAAATTTTAAAAAAAATTAAATTAACACATTAACACAACTAATACATGACCATACCTATAATCATAGGAACCGTCTTATTTATGTGGACTGTACTCTTAATGCATTTGTGAGTCCCACGAAGATTCACACAAACTTCTCCAGGTCGCCAGCATGTTTTGGAATCCCGATCACATTCATTAACATCTGAAACAAAGAAAAATTGAAAGCTTAGATATCAAGGTTAGTATAACAACTCAGCACTCTTATATTATATTAAAAAAGAAAAAAAGAAAATATAAGAATATCCAAAAACAACTGCAAGAGCAACAAAGATTTAAAAAAAAAAAAAATCAAAGCTGTAATGAAACAAAATTTAGCCTAAGAGAAGACCCAAAAAGAAGATCGATCTTCACAGCTATAAATGAGAAGAAAGATTGGAAAAATGTAAATTTTTAGGTAAGGGAAAAATTTTTTTTTTTAAAGGTAAATGATGGGAGTAGAAAACTGACATTAAAAAAAAAAAATCTAGAATATCCATGTAGGATGGTACTATTACTAGATCACTCATTTATCACCAAATCCCCTACTCATCATGTGAGCCACAATTCTTTGAGCCGAATCCGCTTGAGATACAAGAGAGTAGCAAGATGTGACAAGACTAGATCAAAGGGTAAGTTTTGCAGTTTCATATGATTTGGGAAAGGTTTTAAGTGATGGTTCATGAGTGAGGATACTTGCTCCTAATGACATGAGACTTTTTGAGATATAGTCAAATAAAAAAACCGTGCAAGCCTAGGCCCACAGCAAAATTAGATAAATCATGCCAAATGAAAATGTGAGAAAATATGTGGAAATGGGATGATAGCTGACAGAAAATGTGACCAACTAGCAGTGCCTTGGGTCCCAAAAAAAGGGAGGTTAGTGTGTATAATGTCTCTTGAGCCGAGTGGAAAAGGCAAGAAATGTTAATATATGCTGTCCTACATTGTCTAGGGAGGGTTGCGAGTGTCGTTAATTTTGTAAACAAGGATACCATCTCTCAATATGATGGGGTTTTTTGGAATAGAGTCCAAGAGCAAAACCGGACAGACAGATAAAACACACTGATTGATCACATAATCTGGGAATGATTTTGCGATATATTCTGTGAAAATCAAGTAGTACATGTATTTTGTTTGACAACGCACATAAACTGATTAGGATGATCTGAATTTTTTGTTCTAAATACCGGCAATAATTAAAAGCGTACTTAGTAATAAAAATTAATCTTTAACAGAAATATAGAAAAAGAGATCAGGAGACGACTTTACCTTGACAACCAGTAGGAAGATAGGGATTTCCTTCATATCCTTTTCGGCAGCTACAGAAAAAACTACTCTCATGTCTTGTAGATCTAGAATGAGTTATATTGCAAACGACAGCCGAGTTTGATATGGCACTCGTAAGCTTTTTTTCTAGTGATCGGACGCAATGTGAACTATATGGTAAATCCCAATTTAGAACCACCGGAACACGCGGCCAATTGAGAACACCAGGCGTAAGAACTGCCATCGAATTATCATGCAACCAACTCTGGTCCGAGACAAAAGCATATTTGCATCCATCTAATTTTCTTTTCATGTCGTTGTTGTCGTCGTTTGTGAAGTTGTCGTCGTCTGTGAAATTTTCATCGGTGAAATTGATTTTGAAGGCTTTTGTGTAAGAAGGAATTGTGGTCTGGCAGCAATCCAAGCCATTACATCTGTTTTTTTTCTCAGTGGTAGAACTCATAAACATGTTCTTGTCATCCAGAGAACAGATTGAGGAACAACCGGCGTGAACAAAACTACCGTTTATAGTCGATTCTATATAGGCAAACAAACCACAACTCACTGCGTTGAATCTGTTGCGTCTCTCGGAGAAAACAAAGGGACTTCCCATCAAATTGATTGCTTTATCAGGGGTTTCGCTCCGAGAAATACCTGAACAAATTTACCCCTTCTTAGAGACAAGGTTATCTTAATTTATGAGTTGCAAGTTATATTGCAGGAGTTAAAAAATAAGGAATAAATTAATTACAAGAATAACAACAACAAAACAAATATCAGAGCCAAACAATAAAAATATCACGAATAATTCATCAGATTTTCAAAAACTAAAATCTAGTCGGAAAATGTTAGCTTGCTACCCACCTTCGACTTCTTAGTTGCAGAAAATGAAAATAATAATCATGAGAAAAATTTACAATCAAGGGGCCAAATACGTAATCCGTACCTAGTAACAAAGTCTGCTAGCGTCTTAACTCAATCGACTTGTATACATAATTTCTTTTTAAGCAAGATTATTATTTTTTGTTGTCGCCACATTGCGAAAATTAAAAGGATCTTGCTCCAATCATATATATATATATATATATATATATATATATATTAAAAAAATTGACAGAGGATACTCACTAAAAAATATATCCTCTAGTCATAAAATCTCCAACTATATATTTTCAAGAATAAAAGAAAAGAAAAACAAAGAACAGTAATAATAAGGCGAAAAAAGGATGTTGGAACAATAACATTTTTACAAAATTAATTGAAAAAAGTAAATAATAAGATTTTAAAATTTTGAAATAAAAAACGTTAAATAGAAATTATTAGATATATAATCTATTTATCTGTTCTAAATATTTTTAAAACATTATTTACTTTAATTATTTATGATAAAACTGCTATTTGAAGATTCCTATCAAAACAAAACAACCAAGAAGAAGCTGACACAAAGCAAAAGAAAGTTAAAACTAAAAGCTGAGGGCTACTTTCAAAGAATTGGAGTGGAACTTGTATTTTGAAATAGGCTCCAATTGTGCCTCATTAAAAATTTTCTAATCAAAACCTGACGAGAAAATTCATTTAATTATACTTCCCCTGTGCAATTTTGGGAAGTTATAGGCTTTGTCACCCGAAATGTGCCCTCAGTAGAGATATCCAACACTTGAACCTCCAACTTTCTAAGGAAAGGGGTGTGAGGGGTGGTCGACTTGTTGCAGACTATCTGGAACCATTCATCTTCGATGGAACACCCCGACCCGATTGCTTCCGCATGTCTTTTGATGAGTGAAAATGAAAACTTTTTTTTAGTAGTGTTTGTTGAGCAAATGCTTTAAAAATGAAAACAAACACAAACACAAAAACAAACAAAAAATAATGAGAATGGTTTTTGTGAAGGAAATGAAAATAGGTTAAACGTTGTTTTCTCGTTTTCGTTTTCATTTTTAAGATTATATAACTTGGCACATATTTTTCAAAGAGCCCACGGTTAATATTATTAGTGGCGGAAAATGACAAAAAACCATTACAAAATTTACTATCAAGGAACTAAAGACCTATACCCTTACCTTGTTACAAAAGTTTCTTAGTCATAACTCACTCAAATTGAGTAAACAACTTCTTTTTAAGCAAGATTTATGAACAATTATTTTTCATGTTGCCAAAACATAATTTTGAAGAGTAAAACTATCCATCCCTAATCATATATATTTGTGTGTATATACACACACATAGTTATAATGAATGGTGAGACGGGGATAATTGAAATCAAGACCATGAATGAAATGCATCCCAACTAGGTTGATACCTATTTCATAATCAATCCTTTATCAAATCCTAACCTTGGGTATTATTATTTTAAAAAAGAAAAAGAAAAAGAAAAAAGAAGTTACAGAATTAGAAAATATCCGTCAGAAGGCTACAAATCCGAAAACAAAGAAAACAACTCAAAGAGCTAAAAGACTTACTGTAGTTTAAAAACTAGAAAGAGGAGATTATCCAAACTTTTCAATGCATCCCAATTAAGTTCACACCCCACTAAAAAAATCCATCTTTTGTATATAAAACATCAAAATCAATATTACTAGTAATGAAATTAGAAAAGAAATACAAAGAAAAGTTATTATATAAGGGGGACAACAAAACTACCCAGCAAAAAGCCTACACAGAAAGCAAAAGAAAATTAATACAAGAAGCTGATGGCTAGTTTGTATGAATTAAACTAGAACTCTGAAAGAAAACTCAAATTATGCTTCGTTAAAAACCTTTAGTCAAAAAAATCTAACATGAAAAATCATAGAATTATACTTCCAATTCACCTGTGCAATTTTGGTGAGTTATAGGGTTCATCACCCGAAGCGTGCCGTTAGTGAAGATATCCAGCACTTCAACATCCAACTTTCTGAGGAAAGGAGTGTCACCATTGGCATCATGGGTGGTCGACCTTTTACAGACTATCTCGAACCATTTGTCGATGGAACACCGGTGTCCAATTCCAAATGGGAACGGAACTTTCACACGTCCACAGTGTGTTTCGCAGCCTGCCTTGGCGATGGGGGCTTGTTCTGATGATTGTGAACTTATAGGGGAATTAACAGCCAAGCACACTACTAGGGTTATGACAACAAGAAGAAACTTCACCATTTTTCTCTCACGACTTTGCTATTTCTCAGAAGAAAAGATGTATGATGTTGGGCTACTTATTACACATATCACAAGTAGATTCCCTTTTATAGGCAATTTTCGAGTTGACAACATTTTCTTTTTCTTTGGAGAAATGTGAAAATTCAATGTACAAGACATACATGTGAAACATGCGAAGTACGTTTGAACACTACGTGGCTACAATATCAATTAACGGCCTTACCTTTAGGACCCGCCGAAAAAAAACCTTTTTGGTAACAAATTCTAAAAGATGGTCAAAGCATTAATTTTTGAGTGATAACACGAGCACAACATTAAGGCCTCGTTTGTTTTGTGAGTTCAAACTCAAAATTTTCATATTAATTTTTGTCTTTTCTGGAAAAGTTTTTTGTCTTTTTTGAAAAGACAACAAAAATTACTGTTGAAACTTAAAATTCCAACTCAAACTCATTCATTAAAAGGATTCTAAAATTATATTAGTTAGGACATATCAAGTAAAGTTGAAATTTGTTATTAAAAGGAGTGCCCAATATGAACAAAGGTAGCAATTGTAAATTTAGGGAATAATATACGTATAAAACCGTCGTGGATGTATCAGTGGGCGTCTTACATAGATTACTAAAAACATAAGATTTCATGACAGATTTTCGTGAAAAGTTATCATGACGGTTAAAAAATCATAATGAAATCCTCCATTGTGATACATACAAGGATTTCAAAATAGTGGTTAACTGTCATTGAGTACACGCATAGAGAGTAACGTGTTATGTACTTCAGAATTAAAAAAAAAAAATGTTTTTACAGACATCGAGAATTTGGAAGAAAGAGATTTAAATGGAGATATCAGAGTTCCATAGTCATAGAGAGTGATCAAAATTTCAAAAATCTTGAGAAGAAATAGCGAGCGGGAAAAATTACGCATTTTTTTCCAGAAAAGTTTTACAACGGTTTTCAGAAAAAATATCCATACCTGTTTTTTTTTTTTTTTTTAAATTATGCGAGGAATTTTAAAAAACTATCATGTAGTAACCGTCATTTATTATATATATATATATATATAGTGATATATAAACAAATAATTGTAAAGCTCACTCTATGAAAAATAAAAAAAAAGAAGCAGATACTGGATTCTTTTGCTTGGGTGGCCTTATTGGTAAGAGTATGAGGTAGACTATGATAAGTGGAACAGGTCCTGTATCAAAGTTAGCTAGGTACGAGTATTCACGTAACACCGAGCTTAATTAATTTAAGATAACTAAATTTAACAAGCATATTTAGCATCTTATTAGTAATATTATTAAGTGTTTATCAGTAGTAATGTTAATCATTTTATATGAAATGTTTTTTTAAGAATTTATGTGCTACAAAAATTGTTTAACTACATTTTTTTTTAAGTAATTATGTAGAGGAGAGTTGACAACCGCCGGAAGTTAAGCTGATCGATGTGCTCTGGCCATAAGATTGTTTGTATAAAAATGGTAATTTAAAGTTATAGAATATACTTCAAATGAAGTTCATTAAAATTTTTTATGGACTTATTTGCAAAGAAAATATATTTTTAAGGATCTAGCATAATTTTAAATTCTTTTAGGCATTTTATGTAAATTAAAGATTTGTTTTGCTACCTATCAAGTCTGTCCATTAGTTGCCACATCATAACTATGGATAAACTCTATCCATTGGTTGCCACATCATGGTTATCCAATTGGATAAACCTTGCTAACCAAGGTTCGGTGAATATATATACATAAAGGATAGACATTGTTATCCAAGTAAATGAGGATAATTACATCAATTTTTGATTTATTATTTTTCTTTCCTTTTTCCTCCACATGGTCGGTTGACAAGGGAACATTAGTGGACAAACTTGAAAAGATTTTTTGGCAAAAGCTCTCCACATGGCCGGTTTACTTGGGGGACAAGGAAAATTTGAGGATTTAATTTAATTGTTGGAAATTTGAAAATTTTACCTATAAATAGGTGTGAGTAGTAGAAGAATTGGTCATTTTGCTATCTCTTCTCCTTTCCTCTCTAGCTTTTAGATTAAAAAAAAAATAATAAAATAACCTCCAACAACTTATCTTCTTCATCAGACTTCCTCAAAAAGACCTCTTTCCCCTCCTAAATCACAAAACAAATCAAGACTAAGCTTCCTTCAAAAGTTCATTCTAGGATTTCCACACAAACACCATTTTCTTTCAAGCTGAAAGTGGAGTTTGTCACTGTTTTTGGGGTCCGAATTGTAACGACCCACCTTACGTAGGCCGTTACACCTTACATAACTTACATAATTAGCAGAAATTCGGACTAGAAATATATAGCATATTATATTTTTTTTCAAGTTGATTTATATACTTACATACAAACATACTTATATATATATGTATAAGTACTGAAACAAGTGTTTGAGCCTGAAACTTGTTATAAAACAAAACCGTATACATATAATATAACAAAACGTGTAGTGGTTCCCGGCCCGTAATCTCATAGACAGTCCTGCCCAGCTCCACGCCTTATCAAGCACTGCCAGTAGGGAGCTTACCTACAGCATAGACGTAAGTTGTGAGTTTTCGCTCAGCAAGTGCAACTTTCTTATCCGCAAAATATTACATAATAAATGCATGAACCAATTATGCTTTATTATGTTTTCTTATTCTTTCATGTCTTAACATACTATGGGCCCTTTAACATAAGTGTCCGTACCAGGTGCGCAGTTATGGAGTGGTTGCGGCGGCCAGTCCAGTCCAACTCAAATCATAGACCTAATCCGACTTAACGCGGGTCGATACGACACAGACAAATTTGCTTGTCATCATACTTAATTTTCATTATCTCATACTTTGATCTTATTCTTATCAATTAGTGATCATGCTTCATGATGTCACATGTAGATAAATCGTAACTCATATCATGATATTTCATAAGCCTTAAACAAACCATGCATCAAAACATATCACACATAAAATCATATCATTGCATATATCATATTAAGCAAGTAACACAACAAGAAGCCTATGCTGTAGGCAGAGTTGTACTTACTTGTTTTACTATATCTGAGTTCTAGGCTTCAACAGATCGCAAGATAGTTTATAAACTTGTTTTCAAAAAGATGTAAGATAAGAACCATCCTATCTTACCATAACTTATTATATTTAATGTTGGTATCCTAACCAACATTTATCTATAATCCTAATTATATGTCCCACCACATACCAAAATTGATATTTAATTTGGTTAATAATGGTAACCTTGATTCCACAATTTGTCACATAAAAGTTAGTAACCCTTTTTGGTTACTATAAACATCCTTATTTATTAACTTGGTCCAATTAATTAATTTAGTAACCTTTCCGATTACTATATGCCTCACTATAATTACCTCATAGTTTATTCCTTATTTAATTCTTTTTACAAAAGATAATAAAACTTGTAAAATTCTGAATACCATTTCTGAAAACAGTACCATAATCTCAGTGATTAGTGTATGTGCAGGAATTACCTAATCCTGCACTACCTTGAAAATTCTGTGCAGGAATTTTCTATTTTCTTGCCTAGTTGAAAGAATCAGTTCTACTTTAAAATAACTTTTGTGTTTTACTCGAAACCCAGTTCAGCCTTTACCTTGCCCATTTACCTCGTTGAATCTGCCTGGCCGTGAACACTGGACTGATCAGGCCATGCTCGAGTTTTGATGAAAACTGAGGCTGTAGGAGCCTTATTTTTGAAAATGATCCACGCCTTCCCCTAGGATTTTCCCTTTTCTACAACTTTTATGTTTTAACTTTCTTCAAATTCGGCCTCTAAAAGCCTCAAAACTCAGATTCCAAATTGTTGCCCTGATTTGGTCCGAGCCTGGCAGCTTCCTTTTTTGTTGGTTCTTACGCAAAGTTACGTGCACCCTATTTAAACGGTTAAAACTGTGAGCCTATAATCAAACATGCAGTGTATTTTCTATCGTTTCCCTTTTCATACATTCAATCCACAACACATAACATACATACATTCAAATGGTAATTTCTGCCAAAATTGAAGTTTTTGGGGCTATTCAAAACCCTCACACATCATGCTTCACAAATCTAATTTCCATACATTCCATAACCCTCTTAGGTATGTGAGGACATATAATCAAGCATATGGTGAGCATACACCCTTAGTACATAATTTCTAGAGCATAAAATCATAAGCATAACCAACCACAAAAACAAGCTTACAACACCCTAAACAAGCTCATAAAAGGCTTAATTAAACCATTACATGAAAAAGGAAAAGAGATGAACTTATGCTCTTACATGCAATGCTTGAAATACATATAAAGATCTTGCTCCAAACTTAGTAGAAAACTTAAGAGGTTAAGAGGGTTTACCTCTAAAACTTGGGAGATGATTTTCAAGTTTGGATCTAAAATCTCTTCTTTCTTTTCTTCTCCAAATTTCCGACCTCACCTCGCTCTTCCTCTTTTTTTTTTTTGTTTTTTTTTTGTTTTTGTCTTTTCCTTCTTGATGTTCAGCTTCTTGAGGGTGTTTGGTGACTAAAGTGTGAACTAAACTTAGAGTTGAACTAAATGGTCAAACCAACACTTACACCATCTATTTATAGGTAAGTTAGATCTCTTTACAAATTGCATAATAATCCCCCAAAAAGAAAATAATTGCCTAACAACCCCAAGAGGTGGCCGGCCATGAGGGGGTTACTTGGAGGCTAAGCAAATTTCAGTAGTCAACTTTTTAATACTTTCTAATTTTTCCCAAAAATCCAAAAATTTACTTAATTATCTTAGGTGTGAGGTGTCTCTTAAATAAGCTTCATTTGACTTGTCTCCCAAAGTACAGTCCAATATCATACTAATATAAATATTATCAATACTGTTTTCTACTAAAAACAGTACCGTTATACTAAACTGCAGTCTAAAATTCATCTGTGCTTAACTAGACTGCGTAAAAATTTTTCTTTAGACTTGAAGGCTCTTGGCCTTATTACTCTAAATATTGAGCTTGATTTTTCTACAATGGTCCCGTGCCTTATTTTTACTTCCGTATTCGTAATGACAGTTTTTCACAGTATAATTTCATACTGTTTATTATACTGCAGTACCGTCTCACTTATGTCTTAAATTTTTTTTTCTTTTTTTTTTTCCAGGTCAAACGTTGACCAGAATAAAGTTATACCTAAATTCTAATTCTGATAAAATCAGATTAGGCATTTCATATAAACATACATAATACAAACTTCGATTTCAAATAACAGAAATCATGATTTGTACAAAAGTTGGTTATTACACGAATTTTATAAGCTACCTAAGATCAGTTTAAATTAGGATTTTTAATGAATTTTGAAGCTATTTAAAGTTAGAGATGTGAGGTTTTAAGTTATGTTTGATTTGATTTACTTGAGATGCTTCATGTAAAAAGTGTGCTTTGATTTTTCTCCCAAATGTGTAACTTCTAATTTTATTCCAGATTCTTGATAGTTCTATATTATTTGAGAAGTAAAGTATTGTGAGGTCTGATTAGAAAAGAATTTTGACTATTTTTAAAGTATTTTATGAAGTTGTATAAAAAGTGTTTGTGAAAATGTTTGATTGAGAAAACTGAGATTTCTATAATAGGGCAATAGGATTCCAAGTTTATTTTCTCTATTTATACTTGGTATTTGAAGCTAAAATTTTGTAAAGTTAAAGTATACATATGAATCTTGCTCTCCACAAAATTTCACGTGAAAATGTTGCAAAACGGATTTTTGGTGCATTTTCAAAAGTTAGGTTCTGTTATTGGAATTTGTGGACAGCAACTATGTAAAATTTTGTTTGTGCTTAGAACTTGTCCTAAAGGAACTTAAGTGGTCTAAAACGTTGACTAGTGATACTGTAATGCATATATTTTTATTTTATATGACTGTTAATGGATTGAAGATATTTTTAAATATAAAATGACTTGATCATGGACCTTAGGACAAGCACGATCAATTTCCTCGAAACGGTAGAGTCAGTTTCTCTGTAGTAGTTCAACTCGAAAGAGATAAGTAGGAATTCTACTTATTGTGTCATAGAAATTTAAAAAGTATATGAATATAGTGTTTTAATGTTTTTGACACATGTTTAACATTTTAGATGAGACTATGGATAGAATGTTTCCCCTTATTAGAAAGAGTATGATTTTCAAATATGAAAGCTAAAGGAAAGTATGGTTTATTGAAAGGTTTTATGATATGTTTATGATGTTTTAAAGGTTCCCAAAATTCTAGATGTGGCCTATGAAATTATTAGAAGATCTACGGAATGTGATAACCCCACTATAATGGTGTCATTGGGACTGGCTGATACCCACGGATGGGTCTCAAAAGGGACATGACTGATACCAACATTTGGGATCCCAATGATAGTAATAAAAGTGTTTGGCCAAACTTAAAGAAAATGAATGATAAAGAATTATATAGCTTAAGCCCAACATGTGCCATATCTCAAGGGTTTTCATGATATGTTGTAAATGTTGATTTGGATTTCTATTCACTATAAGAAGATTTGAAATTCATTGAAATTTTTATTTTAAATACATATTGCATTTTAAAGGTTTTGTATTTAACTAGGTTCTGGTTATTGGACTTTTAGTTCACTTTAAAGTCTCACGGCATAGGTGAGGAAGAAAAGAATGGGGAAGCAACATAGTGACGGGCTGAACCTCTTTTGGGAATCTGATGTCATGGAACCTATGTATATACTAAGCTAAAGTTGTTTCATGAAAAATGCTTATCAAATAACTCTGTGGGCTACGTTACGAAAGTTTTGATTTGAAATAGTGCTAATAATCTGGGATAATTGTACTACCAACTCTTTATATTTTGACTAAACTATGATGAAGAGTCTATAAATATTTTATATTAATATCTTATCATATAACTGTTGGTTTCGAAAACCAATTTTTGAAATTTTAGCAGAAGCATGGTTGGATCAAATCGCACATATAAAAATTTTTCTCAAAAGCTTTTCCGGCGACAATACTTATATTAATTTAATAAATAAATTAAGAAGAAAGTTTAGAGATTGACTATTGTCCAATTAGGTCGGAATTCTTAATCTCCTTCAAGAACCTTCTTGAGTACTTCAAATCCTTCGAAGACACCAATCTTCTTGAGAACTCCAAATCCTTCGAAACACCAACGATTCTTTCTCAGCGTTCTCCAGATCACGATGAACAAGAAACAAGTGGGTGTTTCTGAATTTAGGTTTGATCACACACTTGAATTTTGATTCACTTTGTGTTGTCAACTTATGAGACAAAGTGAAAGAGAAGAGGAGAAGAAACTCTCTGAAGGAAAAGTTACGTATATCTTTTTTTTTTCTCTGTCAAAAAGGATTAAATATATCTTCCTTTTCTTTTAGATACATCGTATGTACCCTCTTTTTGATATTGCAAAGAAATAACTGACACTCCTCCTTTTTTAAAAAATAATTAATTAATTAATTAATTCAACCATATTTTTCTCCTTTTGTGGAACAGTTTGCACACCCACTATCTTCCTATAGTGGGCGTGTATTAAGGATATGGGAGAGAGAAAATCTCTCTCCCATCATATATCAGTTATCTTTTTTTTTTTTTAATTTTTTATTTTGAACCATTCAAAATAAAATAACTGATATGTTCTCTTCCACAATATCAAAATTCAAAATTTAAGATTCAAAATTCCACATATACTCTGTGGATATTATGTGAACCATCCTGTGGTGCACAACTATAATGTGGTCCTTACCACACTGTATAACCTTTAAATTTAAAACTATTTTAAATTTATTTTAAATAATCATATTATTTAAAATACAAATTAATCTAATTAATTTGTTGTGTGAATATTAATATAGAATTCTCAATTCTAAATTAATAAATTAACCCAACATAAAATAATGGTCACATGATTTAATGGAGCTGCTGAGAGAATCTATGAACTTTATAATTTTAAGCTCCAATAATTTTGACAATTAATTAGCACCTTAATTAAAATATCAAAATTATTAATTCCAAATTATTCCACTAAAAATTTAGAATTGCACTCTCAGAATTATAAAACTAATTATATTCAAAGAATTTAAATTGCCCATTGATATAGTCACTATATATAAATCAATCATCCATAGACGGTTCATAATTAAAGTTAGGTATTTTCCGTTAACCTCTTTAATTATATCTTTCTCCTTAAGTACCATTGATTCTCTAATAAATAATATATTTATGATCTAATCATAAATTGAGCGCTCTTATTATTCAAGTCCCGAATCAACACTTAAGGGAACCATCCATCTAACTTCTTTATGAAAGAATGGATTTCATCTTGTATATTAATATTCCCGACTACTTATTATATTATATTTCCAATATACCAAGAATTTGACATTATTCATTTGTGTCATTACTCGATATGTCAAAAAATATGATAAAATAAATAGGAGTCTATTATTACTCAGAATTAAGATTGATTCATATATGACCATCATTGATTAATTTTGAATGCTCTATATGACAACGGAAATTTTTAGAGACTCATAATTAATCGTGTTCCAGTCCTATATAATCAAATTATATAAAGCGCTTTCATTCCAATAATCTCATTATTAACAATCCGGATAAGATCATTTCATTTAGAATGTAATGAACCGTGCTAATAATTTTAAATTAAAGATTCCAACTTTAATTTTTAATTAAGGACAGATTTAGATTATTTTACTTTAAATATTATTCTCCCGTATATAACACTTATATACAATATTTAAAGTCACATTTAAATAATCTAGGGTTTTCGATATTTATAAAGCATCTAAACATGCATGCAAAAATAATATTGAAAAAATCCTTAAATTAAATCAGCAAAATAATACATCTCATTTGTTTATGAGTACATATCCAAACAACAACTATCTTAGTTTTACTATGTTTCTGTGTTATAGCAGATTTTAATAATGTATGGATTAGTAACATGTTCTAGTTAAATTTAATTAAAGGCAAAACTGGCTAGGGGTATTATAATTTAGTTACTGTCATTTTACATTTCTATTATTTATTTTCTGTTATTTATGTTTCTTGTCGGTCATGTTTGAATAAGCATCCCAACCCGATCGGACCTCTTTGATAGAAAAAGGGAATATGTTGGTTTCTTTTATTTGGACCCATGTCACGGTGATAACATACACTGTATATCATATTAGACAGGATGACTTAACTTCCACTTGGTTTGCGGCGGAAAATGAAAATTTTATGATGAAATTAATTGATTTTTTAAAAATTAATTATAATTTTTTATTAATTTCTAAAAATAAAAATGAAAAATTAAATTAAAAATAGTACACCAAACACACCTGTAGAGGCCTTTAAAGATACCAATAGGCATGAAAGCTCTAAGAAAGAATTTATGCATTACGTGATCATTGAAAAATGTAATTATGTGTTGCAGGTTTACTACATTGTATGTGCATGATGACTTGTATAGATTTTTAGCTTAGTGGCGGAGGCAAGGGGGTGCAAGTGGGGGGCTGCGACTTCACTGAAAGTTTTAGTTCCATTAAATTTATCCTAAAAATTTTATAATTTTTATAATTTGTCTCATAAAAAAACAAAAAGTTATTATATAGTTCCTACTTTATCCATACTAAAAATAAGAAATTCTCACATAATCCCTTTTAAAATTAATTTTATGTTAATCATTTTACTGCTTTGTTCCCACTAAAATTAAAAATTTTCATACAAACCAACTAAAATCAAAAGTTCTCACACATATAGTCCTCACTAAAATTTATTTTATCGAAAATTTTTTTTTGTATGCGCCACAGAACTATCTGCCTCTGTATACTTTCATGCCAAAGGACTTGTTTGGGGAGACATATAGAAATGGTGTTCTAAAGGTTGGGTTAGCAATGTGTTTTTTGAGGGTAAACTTTTGAAAAAAAAAAAATTTGTCATGTAGAAAATAGTATAAAATTTGAAATGTGTTTAGAAAAAATATACAAAATGGATCTTATCTTATTCGTCTTGTCATTTCAAACATTTTGACATAAAAATTATCTTATTTCGATTTGAAATCCAAAGATTATGAACTTTTAAAATTTGAGTATTTTGAAAATAGAAAAGAGAGAAAATTTGATTTAAAGTTGAGATTTTAAAATTCAAATAATGTTTTATTAACCGTATATGGCAGCCCAAACGGCCTTAAATATGCAGGCCTCATGTATTTGTAGTGTTGATTTGTGATATTTCTTTCTGTTCATGTGATAATCATTTTCCTTGTCGTATTCCTTTTAATTCCCGTACAGAGCACTCGTCTCACTTTTTCTTTTTCTTTTTTTTTTAATAATGTTTTTCCTCCTTTCAAGATTTTTTTTTTTCAGCTAGATGCATTTTTTGAGGTTCTTGAAGTTCTCGATAGGGTGTCATTTATTAAGACTTCATTTGATATTTAAGTTTAACTTTAATTAAATTATATTTTTTTAATCTCAATTTTTATCTTTTTCTGAAAAATCAATAAAAATTATAACTAGTTTTTGAAAAATCAACCAACTCCATCTTATTCATCTCCAATCGGTGAACCAAACACAAGCTAAGTTGTTATTTAAATCCATGATTTGAACATAAGCAATAATATTAGTTTTTGAAAAATCAACCAACTCCATCTTATTCATCTCCAATCGGTGAACAAACACAAGCTAAGTTGTTATTTAAATCCATGATTTGAACATAAGCAATAATATTAGTTTAAGGGATCGTTTGACTTTTCATTTCAAACCTAAAATTTCTATTGCAATTTTTATCTTTGTTTGAAAAGTCAACAAAAATTATAACTGTTTTTAAAAAAGTCTACCAACTTAAACTTAAAAATTTCATTCTAAATCGGTATACCAAACGCAATGCAAGCTAATAATATCCTAATGTTATATTTATCATAAAACTTCAAGTCTCCGGAGCATATACACATAGAGTATTATTTTTACATCTTCAAATTCTGATTAATTAAATCCGGATTACTTAAATATTTTAATTGTTATTACGTTAAACTATTAACCCCAGTTTGGAGCATTACTCCTTTTCTTCACTTAATTACAATGGTACTTATAATTTTGAAGTCGGGCAAAATTTATTTGCAATATAACATTGTTTATATAGTTTAAAAGTAGCAATTTCTTTGCTTAATTAGGCCTCAGAGAGCAATGAAGAAGCTGGCTCCTCACAACTTACGAATTTGGGTCCGGGTTTGAGGAAATCCGTGAACCAACGGACAGATGCTTTCGGAGTTCTTGCCATGCTTTTGCGATCCACGCGGTAGAAGCCATATTTCTTGGTGTAACCAGATGAACATTCAAAGTTATCAAGAAATGTCCAGGCATAGTATCCCTTCACTTTGGCTCCAAACCTGTGGAAACCTTGGGTGTTAGTATTTACCTTTCGTAAAATGTTACCAAAAATTAATATATCTTTTTTAAGTTCTAACATTAAAATTAAGATATTCCGTGACAGAAAAGAGATGAAGACAGTAGAGATGTGCCGACTTAGTTGGAATGTCTTTATGCATATACTTATTTCTTTGATCATTATTTATTATTAAAAAAAAAAAAAAAAAAACAGAGAGAGATATTTTCTGACCAAAAATATAGAACCTTCGTGCTTGTGTAACAGAGGGCTTTATTATTTACTTTATATACAATGAACTGGATGGTTGTTCTATACATACTCTTTGAATACATAGATATATAGATATATATATATATATATTTTTTTTTTTGCTGAAACTGAAAAAAAAAAAAATACTAGTTTTATGTTGAAATTGTAAATATTGACACTCACTTAATTGCTTGTAGGAGATAACATAAATGTTTTTTATGGAACTCTATTCTCACAGTATCTTGGGGATCTGGGAAGTTCGGATCATTAATTCCTACAAGAATAAGAAAAATATTAATTAATTTTTCAAGAATAATCTAAATACAAAATATAATTTATTTTTCTAATTAAATTTTAAATAATAAGTAGTTTTGTTTTATCATCAAAATATGAAAACAAAAAAACAAAATTTTTGATGGGTAACATAATTTACCATTCTCAGTTATGTACATAATAGGATTGTTATAATTTTCCTTAATTTACATAACCACTTCTTCAATTCCTTTTGGATATACGAATATCTCTGTTCCTGTAATCTACATTTGTAAAAATAATTTGTAAATTAGTACATTAAGAATGATAAATTTGAATTAATTATCTTGATGCGCTGCTTGCAATTATGCTACTCTGCACTAGTAGAGAATGGATAATAGAAAGAAACATAATACCTGCTCGCCAATACGTAGACTGTATCTCGAAACTGTACGAATAAATTAAGCTAATATGATTTGCCCAAAAAAAAAAAAAGAATTTAATACGATTAGCACGATTACTTACTTGTCAAATTAACACGATTATCATACGAAGGGCCTTGATTCATGACGCATGAGATATTTGATTCCTCAGCATATGTTGCAGCATAATAATTTACACCCAAGAAATCTATTGATCCTATTAAAATTCAAATATATGAGTACGATCCCTTACACAATGTTAATTTTTAAAAATCCACCATATTTGTCTTCTAAGGCTTGTGGAAGATCCCAATGGTACAAAGTTAGTATTGGTTCGATATCTATTTATTAGTAAGGAAAAAGATTCAAGTTAAAAAATTTAAAAAAAATTATCGAAATTAATCAATTAACTAGAACCAAAATTATCAAACCATATAATAAGTAAAATATATATGTTGAAACTAGTAAGAGGACAAATATTAATTTATGACATATTAACCGTTTTTAAGAAGCGTTAGTATTAGTCTCTCATAAAATTCAACACCCTGGTGATTCACACCTCCACGTATTGTTCCATCTATAATCAAAATTAAGCTTAATTAGAATGAGGAAAAATAATAATAATTTTGCTCAAATAAGAATAAAAATTGTATATTAATCATTACCATAATAAAACTTACGTGGTAGTATTCTAGACCAAGAGATAGAAAATCTAAAGGAGTCAACACCCATCCCTTTCAGCCTGTCGACTATGTCACTCTGTTATAAATTTGAGTATTCTAAGAGCCCAATGAACAAAGAGTATATATAATTTTATTATAATGCTCAAGATAAATATATAGAAGAAACTATGAAAAAAAAAAAAAAAAAGAAGTAAAGTACGTGTACATTAATAAAAGAAAGAAGTACTGTGCATAAATAATCGTTACAATGATAGACTAATGATAATTTTACATCTAACTCAACGATAAATGTAGAGTTAGAATTACCTCATCCACAGAGGTTTTAAAAAGATGAACATATAAATGCAATAAAATTCTCCACAAGCAATATTGTGTGTTTACTGGGGGATTTTTTGTTCTTTAAAAAAAAAAAAAAAAGAAAGAAAGAAAGGTAATGCTTTATATTTTTCATCATCTAGTCGGTCAAACAAATATCTCAAACCTGATATAGATAATAAAACTCGTCAGCAACTTTTCCAGATCTTCCATCTTTGATCTTTTCTTTTAATTTATGGGAGAGTAAATCACAGCAAGAAAATAAAATAATATAATTGTAATAATATTACTCGTATTAAGCCTGGATATTTCTCGGTGAAAGTATCCCATATACTGGGTCCTCTACCAACATTTGTTGCTCCTTCATACTTTGAATGAAAAGATAAATAAAACAGAGTAGTGACATATATATATTATAAGGCGAGTCAATTATTAAAAAAAAAAATTTATAGATTAAATTTGATGAAAAAATATGTCATATACCTGGTAAGCACTTGATGCTAAACCAAATATGAAATCGTCGGGAAAATCTTTCCTCTTTATATTGAGTCTGGTTGATCAGCAAATTGGTCACACAAAGTAAACAAGAAGAACTTTGGTTATTTCCAATTCTTAGGTCTAGATAATTGCATTACAGTCTCAGAGGTGGTCTTTATCTAGATATAAACCGTACAAAATTGTAAAATGAAAGAAAATTTGTTTGTTAGTCACTCAAATTGTAGAAATTACTTCTTTTTAAACACGATTTATAATTATTTTTTTTTTAATGTTGCCAAAACATTTTTTTTTTTTGGTAAAACGATCTTGAAAATAAAACCATAACAAAGAATAAAATATCACTACAAGAATTTTCACTTTCGGAGACCAAAAAATTGATCCCAGAAGGTCTATTTTTTGGTCGCCGTTGCCTTCCGCGACCTAAAATTTTTGGTCGCCATTTGGTCCCCGAAAGTTGGTCGCACTAGGTATTGGCGACCAAAAAAAATTTGGTCTCTGTAGGTATCGGCACCTACGGAGACCAAAAAAATTTAGTCTCGGAAGGTATCGGCGACCAAAAAAAATTTGGTCTCCGTAAGTACGGCACCTACAGAGACCAAAACAATTTGGTCTCGAAAGGTATCGGCGACCAAAGTATATGATAATTACTGTATACAAGCAACATCTTAGCCGTTCAATTACATCTAAATAATTTAAAATTAAGCTCTTTCGATAAGGTATATAAAACAGGTTTTACTGCAGTTTTACCCTATTTGTTTATATATTTTTAAAAGTTAATTATTTATTCTTAAAAAAAGAAAAAGAAAAAGAAAAAGGTGTGGGGACACGTGCACTATAAATCAAGGACACGAAACGGCAGAAAAATATCCCAAAAGGAATGTAATTAAAGAAATACAAAGAAGAGTGGAAAGTTGTGGTTTCATGCTTGGTTTAACGCTAATTCAAATACTTTCAACCAAAAAAAAAAACAAGGTAATTAATTTCAAAACAACTCCAAAGCTAAGGTCTACAATTTTCCCCTCCCTGAAGACCAAAAAACAAAAAGAATATTGAGGAAAACTATCGGAAATATGGACTCTATACAAAGCACGAGTGCATTATTGTTCTCTCTACTGATCGGGTGTATTTCGAACCGTTTTATAGTATGAAAATTAGTTTTAAAAAGTTATTATAATTGTCATACTTTTTATACTGATATGTTAATGTGATCAATTATCCATTGTATTCCGTAAGACATAATTCCTAAAAAATAAAACCTACATCTGAAAGATACTGTCGAGCCGATGAAGCCTAATAACATGCCTAATATGATTTTCTAAACCAAGAAAAAAAAATAATTATTTCACAAACTGGATTATGAATCGAAAAACATGATGTAATTTTTATACAATTGTAGTTTCTAGAATAGATCGAGAGAGGAACAAGATGTGTCGTCGTTAAAGTATCCCGTATGCTGGGTCCTTTGCCGTCCTCATAGGCTGCTCTTTCATACTTCAAAGAAATAGAAAGCCAAAGAGAGTTATTTCTCCTTCCTTTTTTTTTTTTTTTTTTTTTTTGTTCAGGGAAAAAGTTATTTCATTCTGATAATGAAATATTTTTTTTTATCATCGAAATATTTATTTTAAAATAAAAAGGCAAAATGGAGCAGAACCCCGACGTCAGATTAGTAGAAAAAGAAAACAATGAAGATAAAATAAAATACAAAGCCCAAGGTAAGGCATATATATGAAACCTAATGCAAAATGTTGAGCACTTTTTTGCGAATACACAACACACACACACATATAAAATGTATACAACACACACGTACACACATATGTATACAAAACACACAAACATATACAAACATATATATATACATATATATATATGTATTTTTACCTGGTAGGCACTCAACGAAGTTCCAAAAATAAAACTAGCCGGAAAACTTTTCCTGCTCAGATGGCCTTGGGTGCAAGAGATGAGTAAATACGACAATAATGACAGTTGCAAAACGACAATCTCTTTGCCATTAGTTCCCATACTTATCCTAAGTTTGCAGTTTCCCTCTCTATTAATAATATCATATACATACATATGTTTTGCCTTAATTTAAAAACTAGTTCCCAAAAAAAAAAAAAAGATAAATAAATAAGTGATGCTGACGCAAGTTTTTTTTTTTTCCTTCTTACTTTTTTTAGAAGGGGTAATGTGTTTTTTTTTTTTTTTTAAGAAAAGGGGGAATATGTTGACGCACGTTTTCACGTGCGTTAACACATGAACGTGGTTAGCACCCAAAAAAAATGAAGATTATTTGGTATGAAATTTAAAACTAAGAAACTAAATAGCACTACCTTAAAAAATGATAAAACAAAAGTCACAACTCGGGAATGTAAATTAGATTCTGTGTTAAAATTAGGTCTTAAGTTTGAATCCCTTCATTTAAATTTAGTACAAATGAAAATATATTTAGACATGAAAACAAATTGAGACAATAGTTGCAAGTATAGCTTAGCAATAATTTCACACATGATTTTATTACAAGATGTGAAACTCGAATTCCCATAATTTCTAGTTCAAAAAAAAAAAAAAAAAACCAAGCCAAATTTGAGAAAAAATATACTATACTTAAAAAGTTTCTAAATTGAAAACATTTTAACAAAAAAATGTTTTATTTTAAAGCCTTTTGCCTTGTTGGGATGTATTTTGTAACGACCCGCCTAGCACAGGTCATTACCTTACTTACATACGTACTTATATATTTTGACCCAAAATACAGCGGAAAATTTTTTTTAATACACACATTAAAACGTGCAACACACAAAAGATGTCTTTGATAAACATATTTACATAATATGGAAACTTAAAAGAATTCAAAACGCGTAGCGGATGAACTTCCCACGATTTCACAGTGCGCCCCGCCCCGCTCTGCCACCTTGCATCAAGCATTGCTTGCAGTCTGCTTACCTACAGCATAGACGTAAGACAGTGAGCTTTTGCTCAGCAAGTACAACTGTTTCGTCCGCGTCATACACGACTCATAGTACAAACTAACATAACATCACATGGCATCATCATTCATCATTGTATAACCTAACAATGCCTAACATATACATGGTCCAGTTATGCTCATTTTACTTTCTTTACTCATTCTTTTCTTACTTACATTTCTTATCTTTCTCTTAGGGCCCTTACTTTAGTGTTCGTACCCGGCGCGCAACTACGGAGTGGTTGGGACGGCCAGACCATGTCCAACTCAAACCGTAGTCCTACCGACCTCGGACGGGTGGTACGACACTGGCAAGCTCGCTTGCCTTCTTATCTTTTCTTTATCTCATTCTTGAGCATATTAATCTTGTAGTAATTAGTGAACATGCATCGTGATGTCACATAATCCTAATTCATATTAACATCATTATCTTAACATGCTTTCTTAACTTTCATACACCATAGCAACCTTTAAGCATGGCATACTATTCACATGTAACATGGCAATCAGCACATCATATAATAGCACAGAGCATATAAGAAACATACAACCTTAGCATACATCTACTATATTTGGGCAAGTATCAACTAAAGCCTATGCTGTAGGCGGAGTTGTACTTACCTCTTTCCCTATGTCCGGTTTGATGCTGTCCTTCCACAGAATATAGCTGCAGGCCGTCTCCTGCTCGAATAAGGATATAGGTGAGAATTCTGATTCTGATTGTAGAATGTTGGTGCCCTAACCAACATACTTACTAAAACCTAGTTGTATGTCCCCGACTTGATATCTGACTTGGTCCAATTAGTCCTCTTACTGTTTGGGAATAATTCGAGCTTTGGTTATCCCCTTAAGAGGCTACGTTCGATAACCTCTTGAGCTAGGTCCTTGACCTACTGATGGGTTTTCTTTAAAACCTCAGGCTTTATTTCTTATATCATGACTTATTGGGTTAATTTCCTTAACCCTCTCTTCTTGGCCCATTTCTAGACTTTTGGTATTCTTTAAGGTTACGTTAGATAACCCTTAAGGTTACCAATTGTTGGGTTAACCAAAGCTAACATTTGGTTAATTACTGGTCAACCCTGGGCTTTGGGACTAAGCCCAGTAACTCGGGTACTATTCCCGGTTACGGCCCGTATTCGGCTTGATTACCCATTTTCTTACAAAAATCCATTTTCTTTTCTCTACTTCCCATTTTTCTTACCTTTTTGTACTTTGAAAGATTTAACTTTAAAATCCTTTAAACTTTTTATAAAAACTCCGATATTTGAAATAAATCTTTATCAAGGTCGTTTAGGGTCGAAAACTGCCTTTGGAACAGTCTTCATAGTTGAAACAACGGTTTTAAAACAATTTACAGTTTTTTAGAAAACATTTGTAAAAATTAAGGTGCAGGAATTTTCGGTTCCCCTACGCACCCTTCAGAAAACCATCTCAGTTTAAAAATCCATTTGGTATCTGAAAAACTTGTCTGCATGAAAGCTGTAGCTTTCGAAAAATGCTAAAATTTTTGTGTTTTGTGAAAAATTCAGTTCTGCTTATTTTTGTGCCAGTTTTTATTTGAAACTGGCTGATTCTGAAAACTGGGTCTGGATGGATTAGCCACGGGTTTTACTAAAAACGGAGGCCATTGGAGCCTCATTTTGAGATTCTGTCCGTGTTGTCCTCTAGAAAAAATCGTTCCGAGAAACTTTTGTGTTTCGAGTTTTACCCAGTTCAGCCTCTAAGGGCCTTAAATTTTCACTTTCCCAAAACTGGCCAGATTCAAATCCGAACTGGCAGTTTTGGAGTTTACATCCGGTTTACGTCCTATTTCGCGAATCTATCTCGACCGACCACTTCGGGAGTCTACAAGCCAAACACACAGTGTTTCTAACGTCTCATATGAACCCATAAACCGTCCAATTTGATCTATGCAAACCAAATCCAAAAGCCCTAAACCTAGGTTTGCATTTGGTTCTAATATTTGCATACAACACATAAAAGCACCAAATTTTCTCCCTAAGCTAGCATGCTTCAAGCTCTGCCTAAGGGCAGATTTTCGGACCAAACTTGGGGAACATACAACCCTAAGCATCAAGCATGAAAATCAATCACAAACAAGCACAAACAATGCAAGAATTCAAGCCATACACCCCTAGATCTACAAATCAAGCACAAGCAACCAAACTTAGGGCAAGAAATTCCAAATGGACTTATGTCCTTACAACCATATTGAACCATAAATTAAACTTCAAATTGAGCTCAAATTAAAGAGTTAGGGTTCTAGAAATTACCTAGACCAAAGTTAGGTTTTGGTCCCAAAATTTCTCCTTCTCCCCCTAGCTCCTTGACCCACGGCTGCACTTGGATTTGGGGCACCAAAAAATTTTTTGGTTGGCTCCTTGGTTGATCTACCCAAAGCCGAACTCCACCCCAAGATTTGGCCTAAAAAAATTTCAACTTTCCTCTCCCCTTCTCCTTCCTCTCCCACTCGGCCACACCCACCAAGAAACCCAAAAATTTTGCAAACTTTTCCTAGCTTCCTCCTAGCTCAAATCCGAACCTCTATGAACAAAACCCCAAGAAAATTTTTGGTTTTCTCCTATCTTCCTCTCCTTCGAATTTTCAGATTTTCCTAGAGAAATTTTGCAAGAATTTCCCCAATTTTTCCAATAAAATGAATAGAATGGGGGGTTTTGAAACTTTACTAAAATCCCACTAAAACCCCAACATTTTTGAGATTTCTTGGATGACCCCTTGAGGTGGCCGGCCAAGGGAGGTGGGGGCCTAGCTTCCAAAATTTTCTAAGTTTAAATAAATGGTTAATGATGTCATTAATATAAAGTAAGATGACATCACCCCCCTTAAGAGCTTGTTTGGCCATTTCTCTCCAAAAAATCCATTTTTTTGTGCTACACAGATTTTTCTAATACTGTGTTTCACTAATATACAGTATTTTTATACTGTACTCAAGTACAAAAATTTATCTGTGTAAAATTGGATCGTATAATTTTTTTTTCTTATTTTTCAGAGCCCTTTTTGCCCTTAATCTTCACTTAGTGTGCTTGATTTTTTTTTTTCTAGGGATATTTTAAGGCCTATTCTTGCTATCTAGCTCACAAAACATTTTTCTCAACACTCTTCCTTACTGCTTTTCAACATCTCATAAAGTCAACCCTTTGACTTTTATCAGTCAAACTTTGACTTTTTCGGCCAAAGTTGACTTTCATAAATTTATGCACTGTTCCGGCCTTTTCGACTTGAAAGGTCCGTTTTCGAACTTGGAAATCAATTTTGAGTCTTCTCGACCCATTAAAACTCACAAAATCTTTCAAAAGCCCTAAACCGAGCTTTTTCACAATTATCTTCATAAAGTGAAATTAAATTCCTTAGAAGGAAAAATGTATATTGAAAATATCGAATATTATATATTTCTTCCCTCAATTGTCTGTTACTCCCTCTCATCAACTGTCTTAAAAAAATAAAATAAACTTCTAAAAATAAGAAGTACAAATTATCTACTTTTTTAGTAGAGACTAAGATGGCCTAGTTAAAACCTCTTCACTACAACAACACGACCTGAATTGATGGCGGCACGACGAAAGTTGCAAGCGGCACAATTGCTTTCATGATGGTCGGAGTTTGAAGCCCTAATTTGAGTTTAGAAACCTTCTGATTAAGCATAACTTGCATCAATATAAAATTTATAATTCTTACTGTTAAGGATTATAAATTAAAAAAAAAATTTGATTCCCAAATTATAAAAACACAACAACAAAATCAATATATAAGAGTATTGTGATACTTCACTTAAAATATTAACCTTTTAGTAGTCTCAAATTCCTATTCTTTTCTCTAATCTTCACATTTACTCTTAGTGTGCATTTGGTTCGACAGTTGAAATTGAAAATTTTAAGTTAGAATTGATTCATTTTTTAAAAACTAGTTATAATTTTTGTTGATTTTTTAAAAAAAGATAAAAATTGATATGAAAATTTTGAGTAAGAACTAAGATACCCAACGAAGGCTTAGTTGTTATATATGCTATGTCGATGAGGCATGAGAGGACTGATGTCCATCGTACAAGGTGGTGAGGGATGCCGATGAGGGACAGAGGAAGAAAGACGACAACATGGTTGCCGATATTAGATCTCACACCCGATATTAGGTCTTTGTGTCCACGCAATCTCTTTTTTACTAAACAACATAGAAGAAATTGCAATATATAGCTTTTTCCCTTGTGGAAAAGGTCGAACCTACCAAGAATTTGTGCAACATTTAATTTGATCGAGTGGACTGGGATATGTCTCCCCTCCTCTTTATAGATTCCTGTGTTAATTTAATCCTTTGTATGAGTATGGTTTTCATGTTTTGTTTCTCTCCTTAAAAACCATAAAAAAAAAATTTACAGAATTAATTTTAATGGGGGCTTTGTGAGAAATTATGCTTTATATATTTTTTGTAGGAGCAAAGTAAGGACTGTGCGAGAATTTTTCATTTTTAGTGGAGGCAAAATAGAAAAAAAAAATATAAAATTTCTGGGGTATAATCAATAGAACAAAAATTTTCAGTGGGCTGGGGGCTCTAGCCCCCATGTAAATCCGCCGCGTAGATGGGAGCGTTTGAAAGATGCCGGGATGTTGTCGTTTCTTGTGTTTTGGACTAAGTTTTTTGTTAACAAGAATTACGAAAGAAAACGATTTTTTAACGATTTCTTGTCTTGTAGTAATTGATGTATGATCATGATAGAAGAGAGAGAATATAGATAGAATATATAGTAGACAAAGATAGAGATCATATAGAACCACCAAAGTTCAGAGATGTAGAATCAAAGGCAATATATATAACTTTAAAGGAAGAACAAGAAATTGGAGAACACGGGATGAGGAAAATCGATATTCTCACTATCATTCACGGACCATTTTTCAAATTAACATTTTAATCTATATCACAAACTAGGACTATCCAAAGTGGATTATTCCTTATAAACATCCGGTGCCTCAATCAAATGGACAGAATAAGAATCACTACTACAGAATGTGGATACCACGACGGTTAAAAATCGTCGTGATAATATTTCCACGACGGTTGTCTAACCGTCGTGGAATCCAGAGTCGTGAAATCTTTTCAGATTCCACGACGTTTATTTACCCGTCGTGTAATATGTAAAAATAGGGTAAAAAATTGATATTTAGTAACATCTACCACGACGGTTCTTATTGGAAACCGTCGTGGTAAGTGAATCTACCACGATGGTTTCTATACATGACCGTCGTGGTAGGCGACTTACCACGACGGATTTTGTAGACCACCGTCATTGTAGTTCATATTACCAGTTTAATTGAATACCAGTTCAATTCATTCTTGTTCATTCATTCATGACATGAAAAAATTACGCAGCAAAGAATAAAATAATGCTATACAAAATATAGAACTAAATCGTGCTATACAAAATTTTTCTCAATATGTTTTTCTCAATACTGTATGTGGTTCATGATATATGTAGTCCATTCTTGCCTAATCAAATTCAATTCAGCTTCAGTATAAGAAGTCTTGTTTTGCAGTGAGGCAAGTCCATCGACGTTCAACGTTATTTCTCGCATGAACCCCAATACAAAATAGCCGCACTGCACATGTCCTTGCTGTATTGGGCATCGAGCAGTCTGAATCAACGTCTTCTAGTTGCGTCGCCTTGTTATTCCTTGTCCCACCAGCAATTTCCAATCGTTTAGTGCCCAAACAATTTAACAAATATCAATACATCCGGAACAACAATTATGGAATGTCAAATCATGGAACTATAAACATCAAACAATACTTACAACGTAATTAGCTGTTGAAAATATTCACCCGGATCGTTTCCAAGAGGATTAAAATAGAGGACAGAGTCATCCCACGGATTAATAACAGTCAATACCCAATGGTGGCCGCTGTTATATGGCATGAGAACAAGCCTTCCCCTTGGTACGTTTGATATGATCCGGATGATATTGTCGGCTCTTTCTCGAATGTAGGCTACGAGATCTACATTCTGTTGAACTGGCGAGACAAGGAATGGAGAAATAAACTCGATTCGTTGATCTAATCCTGCTCTTGCACAACAATCCAATAAGTAGCTGCAAAATATTAAGTCAAACTTGTTACGCGTGCAAAATCAACATATATATCTATCTTTCAAGCTAATTGGAACAATAATTAAGTATTGTTTAAGGAAAAAACAATTACCTGATGTAAACCATTATACTGCTTGCACTGATTTCTTTAAAAGATAAGAAATGGCATACATCTTCATACCCAATATATATGGGCATATCATCGGGATGTTGTGGTGGGCACGAAATCTGGTTACCATCACCCAAGGAACTTTGTGCGTAATAAGCCAGTGGTCGGAGTTCAACGGGAATTTCATTGATGTCCAACGTAGGTACTTCTTCTGCTGTTTGCTGTTGTACCTCCGGTTGTGATTGCAGTTTCTTCCTCCCGGCTCTCTTTTTCATTTATTTCCTTCCCTGTGCTTCTGGGTCGGGAGCTTGACTGGGACCTCAACTGGCCTGGCTTAAACTACTATGAAGCACGACTAATTTTCTGGGCCAATGAACAAACCCCCCGACAGCCTCTTCAATATATGTGGCTTCATTCGTCGGAATCGGAAGGAGTGCACGTTTTAATTTTGTGATACTGATTGTCACTCACATATTCCCCTTGCCCAAAGGAATCCTATGGACTGTGTCGGTTGGAACACAGTCCATGTATGCCCTGCCTATTGCAACCAAAACTTCTCCACCATTAATAAAATTAGTAAGGAAAAGCTGGCATTCCTTACTTGCATTAGGCATGGGTTACGGATCCGACGCGTCGGCTTCATTCTCATTGAGGGTGCAACTCACCTTGAAACTGTTGTGCTGATCAACAGTAGGTTGGGCTGCCTCCGCGGCCATCGTCTCACGGTTGATACCGTGCTTCGCACAAAGTTCATGCACCGTCCTTTCCAATACAGCCAGCTGTCGCTTTATAAAGGTGACTTTAGGATTCTCCCTTGGTACGTGCATGGAATTGAAGTATTGCGACTACTTGACAAATTTTGATTGCCCACGAAGCCGACCGGAATGCTCGGGATTGCCCAAAGACCGTGTCAAGATGTCTTCTGTACCCACGGATTCGAAGTTTCCTTGGGTCTCTTGTTGTGTTAATTCGTCCTATAACAATTACACAATATGTTATTGAGCCCGTAAACATAATGGAGACAATCTTACTCTTTATTTGAAATAGGATCCGTAGACTTACTATTGCATCGCCGATAATTTTAATCGATGGATTCTTGTACTCTCCATCGGGCTTGAGCCGCGTGTCCCGCCAAACAACAGATTGGTCCACATACTGCCCCGTCTTCTTGAGTTGCAATTTAGTAATTAAAGTTAGTAAACATAAATAACACACGCAAAAAAAAAAATTTTTTTTTTTTTTAGTATGACTTTAATCTTTTTGCCCAATTAATTAACGTACGATTTATTGATCATGTTTCCTATAGCCGTCTCAGCCTATGGTTGAACCGTATTTGCTCTTTTTCCTTATCTCGCTTCCTTGTTGGGATAGCCTCTTGAAATCTGTCGTCCGTCGATAGGCAACAAACCTTTCCCAATTGTCCTGGCTGATGGTTGGGTAATTGTTAACCACTTTAGCCGATCGTTGCCAAACAGTTTCTTCATCAATATGATTATTAACAAATGCTTGGTAAAGATCATATCTAAAACATTTAGCTGACTCCCCACATGACTTCAAAACTTGCTTTTTGTGCGATTCATCAACTGTGAATGAAGTTACAACTTCCAACCACACTCGTTCTTTCCTCGGCTCTAAATCAGCACTTCTGAAATCAGCAATCCAAATTAGAATGTGCTCCCGAGCTAGCACTCCAATCCAATTTTGTAATTCATCACTTTCCTTGCCTATTGGTTGGCCTTTTGAGTCAAATCTAACTTGAATTCGTTCTCCCCTCGTCCGAACAATGTGCACTCTTTTAAGGAGAGTTGCTCTTCATTTTCCCTCCTCGTCGGCATTGAATCTTGAAGAGTTGGTTCTTCGTGGTTTTCCAATTTGAGTTTGGGTTGACACTCCTTCCTCGTGATCGTTTGACATTGTAAATCAATCTAAAACAACAAAACACCAAATGTTTGTAAGTTAGCTACCTTTAAAGAGGAAATTATGTGTGATTAAAGTGACTATTTTTGTACCTTTAATGCTTGCTAATAAAAATGATCATTTTACAGCATTATAAAGAATTTAGAGACCTTTTAGCAAAACAAAAAAATATTGGGAACCAAATCACAACTTAAGACAAGAGCAAAAAAAGAATAACCGTGAACAATAGTAGCTTTGGAAACATCTTTAAGACAAGAGCATACAAGATATCAACATGTTCATGACAATAACTTTAAGAAACAATATGAACGGGTCAAAACGAGAACAACTACAACACAAGTAATAATAACTAAAAAATAACATGAAAGGAGAAAACGACATGTAAATATTTAAACGACAACCAGAGGAAAGGTATCCACTACAAAAATGACAAGTTAAAAAACAAAACTCATAAAAAGTACGTCTTGTGAACAGGACAGGTCTTCATTAATTTACAAACAATCACCACAAACAAAAACCTCAATTTTATCTGGAAAATTCACAAATCCGAGCCTTACCAATCAATTTAATTCAATCTACAACTAATTCTCACACAAAGAGGCATTTAATCAAACCCGTAATATGCGAACATTTAACTAACAGAAGCAAAAATTCTTAACAAATCAGAGCCTTACCAAACCATTTCAAATCAATGTAAATCACAAACACAATCAACAAAATACCATGCAGTGGACCGAAATTACCCCTATAGTCAAAAGCCCATAAGCAACATGCATTACAACTTACCGGATAGTAGAGGGTGGGTTGTGGCCGGCGGGAGAGACTGGGAAAGTCCGAAAACAAGCGTCGTTGGTGGAAGATGGCGTCGGAGAATGGACCAAACCGCGTGAGTGCTGGACGATGGTGTCGGAGTTTGAAGGTTCAGAGAGTTTTTTAAGATTTGAAAGGGAGGGAGCGACGAGAGAGAAGAGGAGGGAGGCAATATACTGGGTATGGAAGAGTTTTGCAGATTTTTAGGTTTTATTAAAAGGATTCAAAAAGTTGAACAATTTACGAAAATTTCAAAACTTACCGCTAAAACAATATATCACGACGGTCTTCATTAAAAACCGTCGTGGTATGTTCATATTTAAACCGTCGTGGTACACAATATACCATGACGATTTTCAACAAAGACCGTCGTGGTAGACAATATACCACGACGGTTCGATGTAAAGACCGTCGTGGTAGTGTTAAATGTTTTCATCAACCGACAATATACCACGACGGTCAACTACAAAGACCGTCGTGGTACAAGTGAGTATTTTTCAACTACTCTACCACGACGGTCAACTAAGAAAACGGTCGTGGTATATTTGAGTATTTTCAAGTACTCTACCACGACGGTTAACTACAAAGACTGTCGTGGTACGTTTGTTTTTTTTTCACCTGCTCTACCACGACAGTTAACAACAATAACCGTCGTGGTAGATTGAAGTATTTAACCACTCTACCACGACGGTCTTATGTTTAAACCGTCATGGTTGATATCAGGGGCAAATTTATCACGACGGTCTTCATATTAAACCATTGTGGTAGGGTTTTTATTGCTCGGAGGCCGACCAAGAAATCGACCACGACGGTCCTAGAGGGAAACCGTCGTGGTATATATATACCACGACGGTCTTAGAAGAAAACCGTCGTGGTAGATTAGAAATTTACAATAATATATGCGAAAATAGTTAATATAATCCCTTTAAGTGGTCAAACCTGTATGTAGGCTCTAAATCATTCATTCCGGATTCTTATTTGCTGCCAAACATATTTACATGGATAAATAATTCTCATATAATGTGCGTAATTAAAAAACCGTATCCAAATGTTTACAACATACTTAAGAAAATAAAATATGTTGTTAATTTTTTTTTCTGCTTCTTTTTTGGCTTCTCAACACGTGTCCACTTGACGTCCAATCGAAGTAAGTGTGAAATATCATCGTCAAAATCATTAATCTCCTTCACCGATGGCAAACCCGTTGTAAATGATGGCATGTTGGTGCAATCGTCAATATCTTCTTGGCCATCCCGGATTATTCTTGACTTCATTGGCACAACTAAAGATAACACTAAATTTGCGGGATCCGTTATATAAAATACTTCTACCACTTGTGACACCATGATGAAAGGATCATTTTTGTATCCCAATCGCCTAAAGTCCACCACTACCATGCCGTCACTATCAACCTTAACATAATTATTGTCAGCCCACTTGCATTTAAAGAGTGCTATTCGCAAGCCGCAATAATCAAGTTCTCAAATATCTTCAATGAACCTAAAGTAATTCATGGAACTATATACCGGATTCTTGTCATTTACGGATGAAATATGCGTAGACTTGGCCCGAAGGGTGACACCACTATTCTGCATGGGATGCTTTTCATCTCTGTCCCGAATGTAGAAGGAGTTGCCATTGATAAGGTACGATGTATATCTTGTGACTATCGATGACGGACTTCTGGATAGCTTCATTACGTCTTGTGAAACGCCATACTTCGTATGCAAATATTTTCTTATCCACTCCCGAAATGTCCGATTCTGCTCATCTTGAATCCACTTCTCACTTCTTCCTTTTCTTGGATTCGCAGCTCTTATTTCTGCCATATGAACTTGAAAGAATGGCTCCATTTCCTTAGCATTGTGCAAAACATACAAACAAGTTTTTTCCCATTCATCTTGATTTACTGATGAATGAACGGCCACAGATAGTCCTTTCGAGGTAAATAGCCCGCTTGTTGACAACCCTATTGGGTCCGCGTTGGACAACTATTCAGAGCAAAATTCAACTGATTCCTCGGCTACGTAGTTTTCCACTATACAACCCTCCGGCCTATTTCGGTTCTTCACATATCCCTTCAAAACCTTCATGTACCTTTCAAAAGAATACATCCACCTCAAATACATCGGGCCACATAACTTAACTTCCCGAACTAAGTGCACACATAGATGGATCATAATATCAAAAAAGGCTGGTGGGAAATACTTCTCAAGCAGGCATAATGTCATAACCAATTCTGATTGTAGCGAATCTAGCATCATTAGATCAATTACCTTCGAGCATATTGAATTGAAAAATGAGCATAACTTCGTAATTGAGTATCTCACATCTTTTGTTAAAACTCCCCGCAAAGCAAGAGGTAATAATTGTTGCATCAAGATATGACAATCATGTGTTTTCATTCCAACGAGCCACAAATCTTTCATCGATACCAACCTTTTGAAGTTGGAAGAGTACCTACTTGGCACTTTCACGGAAGCAAGCCACTCACAAAACTTTCTCTTTTCATGTCTACTTAATGTGTGCTTTGCTAGAGGTAAGTAAGTGCCGTTCTTCCTTTTCTCGGGAAGCAAATTCGTTCTAATCTTCATCTCTTTTCATTCCAACGAGCCGCAAATCTTTCATCGACACCAACCTTTTGAAGTTGGAAGAGTACCTACTTGGCACTTTCACGGAAGCAAGTCACTCACAAAGCTTTCTCTTTTCATGTCTACTTAATGTGTGCTTTGCTAGAGGTAAGTAAGTGCCGTTCTTCCTTTTCTCGGGAAGCAAATTCGTTCTAATCTTTATCTCTTGAAGGTCCAACCGTGCCTTTTCACCATCTTTAGTCTTATTCGGAATGTCAAGCAACGTGCCCACTATCGACTCACATACGTTTTTCTCAATATGCATAGCATCTAAGCAATGACGCACATAAAGTGACTTCCAATATGGAAGTTCATAGAAGATTGACTTCTTCTTACAGGGTCCATCGACAACTTAATCCTTACATTTCCTCTTTCCCAAAACTACCTTCACATCTTTAACCATCTCAAATACATCCTCGTTAGTCAAAATCCGAGGAGCGGATCTTTCTTCGGTATTGCCATAAAAAGCCTTCTTCTATTTGCGATATCAATGATTTTTCGGCAATAACCTCCTGTGACCAAGGTAAATGGTTTTCCTACCGTTTTTCAACCGGATAGAAGATGTTTCCTTCATACAAACGGGACATCCTATAGCACCCTTCACAGGATAACCAGATAGGTTGCCAAGTGCAGGAAAGTCGTTAATTGACCAAATCAACATTGCGCGAAGATTGAACGTATCTCCTCGGTAAGAATCTCTTACTTGTAAACCATCATCCCACAACCTTTTTAGGTCATCGATTAATGGTGCCAAGTAAACATCAATGTCATTCCCCGGTTGTTGAGGGCCTGAGATCAATAATGTCAATATCAAGAACTTCTGCTTCATGCAAACGTCTGGAGGGAGATTGTAGTTGACAAGTATGACCGGCCAGGTACTATGCCGACTACTCATGTTACTATGCGGGTTCATTCCATCCGTCGACAAACCGAGACGTAAATTCCTTGGTTCTGCACTAAAATCTGGATGATTGTCATCAAAGGCCTTTCATTGCGGTGCGTCGGCCAGATGCCTAAGCTTGCCATCGTCAACACGTTTATCATGATGCCATGTCAAACTCTTAGCATGCTGTGCATTACGGAATAAACGGCGGAAACATGGAGCTGGTGGAATGTACCATAACACTTTCACTTGCACTCCTTTACTACCATTCGATGGCACCTTACCCTTCTTCCATCTTGACTCATTACAAACCGGACATTCATCTAACTCTTCATATTCTCTCCGGTAAAGCACGCAATCATTTGGACAAGCATGTATCTTCTCGTATTCCATTCCCAACGTGCTCAACGTCTTCTTCGCCCCATACATACTAGGTGGCACTTTGTTATCCTCCGGTAAAACATCTTTTAGAAAAGCCAAAAGAGTCGTGAAACTAGAATTCGTCCACCCTCCCGACGCTTTCATATTCCATAATTTAACCAATGCCCCTAATTTTGTATATTTTGTACACCCGACATACAAGGGCGTTTCAACATCATTAATCATTTCCTCAAATAACTCCGGACAGTGCACAAAGTTTTCTTCCAAATCATTAACCAAATTGTACATATTATCACCAACGTTTTCTTCAACAATAGGCTCTTTATCTTTAGTACTAGTCGATGTATAATTAATATGGACAAAATCTTCGCCATGTAAATACCATGTTTGGTAAGAACATATAATCCCATAAGCGCGCAAATGCCCTCTAACATCATCAATGGAATGGGATCAATGATTACCACAAACTTAACACAGACATCGAATCTTATCGTCTTGTGTATGAGATTTAGCAAATGACAAAAATTCTTCAACACCATCTTTATATGCTTTAGTCAATCTATCAAACCACATCCATTTCCTATCCATGATTTACGGGTAAATCCTAAACCAATAAATCAAATTAGTTCTCGAAGTCAAGGTGTGCATATGTTTAAATTGCATGCATGAATATCATTTGCATTTAATTAGTTACGTTATATATAAATACTCCCGGCACATGCATTAATTAAATCAACAATATATTTAATAAAAAAAATCCAAAAAACATAACAAAACTAAAAATACAATTAAAAAACCGGCCTGGGTTATTTAACTAAAAAATCCAAAATAAAAATACATCGTAATTTTAAAAATACATTGATTTAGGATTTAACTAAAAAATCCAAACTAAAAATCTAAACTACAAAAAAAAAAAAAAAAAACCAATCTAAAAAATACATTGATTATGATAACTGAATTAAACACTTTGCAGTATTTAACGTATCAAAAGCAATCCAAAAAATTACAAAGCAAAATTAATTTCAGGATTCGTAAATAAAAAATTAATACAGAGGAAAACATCAAAAAGATGAGTTAATTTCTGACATCATGACTCACAAGAATGATGATCGACCAACAGATAGTGGTGGGTGGCATCTAACAGCGGCGTATGGAACTGTTGTCCGAGTGATCTGATCTGATTTTTGTTCATGGCAGCTGGTGTACCGATGTGGGAAAAACATGACTATTCGATCTGATATGTCTGAACAAAAGGACGATGATTCCACGACGGTTTCATGGAAACCGCCGTGTAAGTTTTAAATTCCACGACGGTTTTATTTAACCGTCGTGGAATCCTCGAGACTTCCACCACGATTCTATAAAACCGTCGTGGAATTTAAGACTTACACGACGGTTTCAGAGAACCGTCGTGGAAAGACATACTTCCACGATGGTTTTAAACACCCGTAGTGGAAGTCTCGACTTCCACGACGGTTTTCGGAGACCGCTTTTTGTTCCGTGTTTTTGCCTCAGTTTCCACAACGATTTTTAAATAATGGTGGTGGAATCTCCGTCGTAGTATCCACATTCTGTAGTAGTGAATCATTTTCCAACATTTGAGTCCCCTCTAACACCATCACGGCTTCTTTCATAGTAGGTCGCTCCCTTCCATTCAAATTCAAACATCTCCTTGCAAGGTTTGCCATAACCAAGATCTCTTCTCTCGGGCCCTTTATAACTTCATTATCAAGAATCTCAAATAAATTATTCTCCTCCATTGAAGTAATAAAATATGTGACCAAACTTTTTCCTTCTTGGGATCTTGTTACATAAATTGCCTTTTGTCCTGTCAAAAGCTCCACCAAAACCACGCCAAAACTATAAACATCACTCTTCTCCGTGTATTGGCTTGAACGGCAATATTCTGGATCTAGGTAACCAAATGTCCCATGTACTAGGGTTGTCAAGTGTGTTTGGTCCACATTGACTGTTCTTGAGGTGCCAAAATCCGCAACTTTCACTCTGTACTTATCGTCTAAGAGTATGTTTGTCGACTTGATGTCCCGATGATAAATAGGAAATGATGCTGAGGAGTGCAAGTATGATAGAGCTGCCGCAATTTCTGTTGCAATTCGCAAGCGCATTTCCCAAGTAACCACAAGTTCTTGATTCCGGTCATGGATAAGCTCATAAAGGCTTCCGTGAGGCACAAATTCATATACCAGGAGAGGGACTTCAGTCTCCAAACAACATCCGAACAATTTAACCACATTTCGATGGTTGATTTGCGAAAGAATGAGAACCTCATTAATGAATTCAGAGAGTTTTGTTTCGTCAACGACTTTAGATTTTTTCACAGCAACTATTTTCCCATCCGCCAACATTCCTTTGAACACGGTGCCTTGACCTCCTTGGCCAATAACTCTATCCACATTGAAGTGATCGGTTGCTTTCTCTAACTCCTTTGAATTAAACAACTTGGTTCTCTCCATTTTAACTTGATCGCTAGGAGACATTTGGTTTTGTAGCAACAAACCTCCATTCCGTTTGAAAAATTTCTCCTTGCGTTTGATGTCCTTCCTTTTCATTATCATTTTATACAACGCCACTGTAGCAACAACCGTAACCAAGAATCCAATACCACTGCCAAATCCTACATAACCCAAATGAAATGAGTTAACCCAAAAGTTATAATTTTAAGTTATAAATCAATTGCAAACTTTAGTTTCAAAACATTTTGGAATCCTTTATCATCAATTATTTTTTTTTCTATATACATATTTTTTAATTTTTTATGATCTTAAACCATTCTAGCTTTTTGTACTTTGAAATGTCGCGGTGTGTTTCCTGAACTTTATCTCTAGTGTTTAGATATTAGCCTTCTCACTAGAAGAGCATATATTAAAAATAAGAGTTTTTTTCACAAATAGCTACCAAAGTATACGTCTAATCGAATGTTGGCTCTTATCTTTTCGTTTTAAATATTACACTACCTTGAATTTTTATCTTGTCAAGCAAATGGTCCTTTTGTGAATAATCTATCAAAAAGTTAATGGAAAAGTGCTATATGAAAGTGATTTTGAAGCCATGCATTCTTTGTTTAATTTAGAGCCATTTAAAAATGGAATTAGTCGTGAAAATATTTCGAAAAAAAAAGTCCCACTTTGGTGGTGGAACCCTTGGCACTAGCAATAATATTTGACGGGGATGATGAACTAGCAAAGGGCAAAAGTGAATGGGATTTTTTTAGGGAAATTTTGGCCAAATCTACTGTGTAGGGAAATTTTAAGTGGTCTAAATTGAAAGTCGCCATTTCTACCCCATAACAATTTCCTTCCAAATACTTCTTTAATTAAAAAAAAAAAGGTACTACTTTAAATGGTCTTTGTAGGGAAATTTTGGCCAAAATATATCATGGCCGAAAAAGTATGATCGATTTCTTTTTTTAAAATGTTTAATTAAGTTCGTGCATGGATGTATATTTAATATTTTAATGCTCTGTTGACCAAAAAAGTAAGTCTAGCACTCAGGCGAAAGTTATTTAGAGGCTACTTTGAGACCTTTATAAAGTGGAAAAAGTTTAGGCACGTAGAAGTAGAAAAGAAGGGATTTGGCTCATATATATATTTATATATATATATATCCTTTCAATAATATGACACCATCTATTAACTTATATTTTCTTTAACTAATATATCCTTTAAATTAATATCATATAATATTTTGATAAAATGACATGTTTTAATTAACCTGTTATGATATAATTAGAGGGACATATAAAGTATACTTAACTCGAATTAAAAAAGAAGATGATATTTGGTAAATGGTCCATTTATTTGGTTGGTTTCAAATTCTTTTTGTTAGAGTAGCATATTATTTTATATAAATTTAAAAAAATTAAATTAACACATTAACACAACTAATACATGACCATACCTATAATCATAGGAACCGTCTTATTTATTTGAACTTTATTCTTAATGCATTTGTAAGTCCCACGAAGATTCACACAAACTTCTCCAGGTCGCCAGCATGTTTTGGAATCCCGATCACATTCATTAACATCTAAAACAAAGAAAAATTGAAAGCTTAGATATCAAGGTTAGTTTAACAACTCAGCACTCTTATATTATATAAAATAAAATACAATACAAGAATATCCAAAGACAACTGCAAGAGCAACAAAGATTATAAAAAAAAAAAATCAAAGATATAATGAAACAAAAATCAGTCTAAGAGAAGACCCAAAAAGAAGATCGATCTTCACCGCTATAAATACGAAGAAAGATTGGACAAATGTAATTTTTTAGGTAAGGATATATATATATATATATTTTGGAGGTAAATAATGAGAGTAAAAAACTGACATCAGAAAAATCTAGTATATCCATGTAGGATGGTACTTACTAGATCTCTCATTTAACCCCAAATCCTCTACTCATCACGTGAGCCACAATTCTTTGAGCCGAATCCGCTTGAGATACAAGAGAGTAGCAAGATGTGACAAGACTAGATCAAAGGGTAAGTTTTGCAGTTTCATATGATTTGAGAAAGGTTTTAAGTGATGGTTCATGAGTAAGGATACTTGCTCCTATTGACACGAGGCCTTTTGAGGTATAGTCAAATAAAAAAACCGTGCAAGCTTGGGCCAACAGAAAATTATAAATCATGCCAAATGAAAGTGTGAGATGGGATGATAGCTAACAGAAAATGTGACCAACTAGTACCTTGGGTCCCAAAAAAAGGGAGGTTAGTGTGTGTAATGTCTCTTGAGCCAAGTGGAAAAGGCAAGAAATGTTAATATATGCTGTCCTACATTGTCTAGGGAAGGTAGCAAGTGACGTTAATTTTGTAATTAAGGATGCCATCTCTCAATATTATGGGGTTTTTTGGGGTAAAGTCCAAGAGCAAAACTGGACAGACAGGTAAAACTACTACACTGATTGATCACATAATCTGGGGATGATTTTGCGATATATTCTGTGAAATTCAAGTAGTACATGTATTTTGTTTGACAACTTATCAAAAACTACACATAAACTGATTAGGATGATCTGAATTTTTTGTTCTAAAGACCAGTAATAATTAAAAACGTACTTAGTAACAAAAATTAATCTTTAACAGAAATATAGAAAAAGAGATCAGGAGACGACTTTACCTTGACAACCAGTAGGTAGATAGGGATTTCCTTCATATCCTTTTCGGCAGCTACAGAAAAAACTACTCTCATGTCTTGTAGATCTAGACTGAGTTATATTGCAAACGACAGTCAAGTTTGATATCGCACTCGTAAGCTTTTTTTCTAGTGATCGGACGTCATGTGAATTATGTAGTAAATCCCAACTTAGAACCACCGGAACATGCGTCCAATTGAGAACGCCAGGCTTAAGAACAGCCGTCGAATCATCATGCAACCAATTGTGGTCCGAGACAAAAGCATATTTGCATCCATCTAATTTTCCTTTCATGTCGTTGTTGTCGTCATTTGTGAAATCGTCATCGGTGAAATTGATTTTGAAGGCTTTGGTGTAGGAAGGAATTGTGGTGTGGCAGCAATCCAAGCCATCACATCCATTTTTTTTCTCAGTTGTAGAACTCATAAACATGTTCTTTTCATCCAGAGAACAGATTGAGGTACAACCGGCGTGAACAAAACTGCCGTTTATAGTCGATTCTATATAGGCAAACAAACCACAACTCACTGCGTTGAATCTGTTGCGTCTATCGGAGAAAACAAAGGGACTTCCCGTCAAATTGATTGCTTTATCAGGGGTTTCGCTCCGAGAAATTCCTGAACAAATTTACCCCTTCTTAGAGACAAGGTTATATTAATTTATGAGTTGCAAATTATATTGCAGGAGTTAAAAAATAAGGAATAAATTAATTACAAGAATAACAACAACAAAACAAATATCAGAGCCAAACAATAAAAATATCACGAATAATTCATCAGATTTTCAAAAACTAAAATCTAGTCGGAAAATGTTAGCTTGCTACCCACCTTCGACTAATGCTACATATTAGTTGCAGAAAATGAAAATAATAATCATTAAAAAAATTTACAATCAAGGGGCGAAATACCTATTCCATACATAGTAGCAAAGTCTGTTAGCGCCTTAACTCAATCGACTTGTAGAAATAATTTCTTTTTAAGCAAGATTATTATTTTTTGTTGTCGCGACATTTTCAAAAATTAAAATGATCCTTCTCCAATCATATATATATTTATATATATTTAAAAAAAATTGACAGAGGATACTCACTAAAAAATATATCCTCTATTCATAAAATCTCCAACTATATATTTTTAAGAATAAAAGAAAAGAAAAACAAAGAAAAGTAATTATAAGGCGGAAAAAGGATGTTGTAATAATAACATTTTTACTAAAAGCTGAGGGCTACTTTCAAAGAATTGGAGTGGAACTTGTATTTTGAAATAGGCTCCAATTGTGCCTCATTAAAAATTTTCTAGTCAAAACCTGACGAGAAAATTCATATAATTATACCTCACCTGTGCAATTTTGTGAAGTTATAGGGTTTGTCACCCGACATGTGCCTTCAATACCTGTAACTTTCCAAGGAAAGGGGTATGAGGGGTGGTCGACTTGTCGTAGACTATCTCAAACCATTCATTGTCAATGGAACACCCCGACCCGATTCTGAATGGGAATGGAATTTTCACGTCTCCACAACGTGTTTTGCAATGTGGAGCCCTGGTTATGGACCCTTCTTCTGATGATTTTGAACTTACTGTGATATTAACGGCCAATAATACTAGGGATATGACAACAATAAGAAGAAACTTTACCATATTTCTCCCACTACTTGGTAATTCTCCAATACAAATTAAAAAGTTGTATTATGTTGGGCTACTTACCACATATTGCACAAGCAGATTGCTTTTTATTTATAGGCGATCAAGTTAAAAAAATTAATTAGGGTCTGTTTGGTTTCATTTCCAATTGTTTGGTCCGCATGTCTTTTGATGAGCGAAAACGAAAACTTTTTTAAGCAGTGTTTGTTTAGCAAATGCTTTAAAAACGAAGATAAAAATAAACAAAAAATAATGAGAATGGTTTTTGTGAAGGAAATCAAAATAGATTAAACTTTTTTTTTTCTCTTTTTCGTTTTCTATTTAAGATTATATAACTTTACAACTATCAAGGAACTAAAGACCTATACCCTTACCTTGTTACAAAAGTTTCTTAGTCACAACTCACTCAAATTGAGTAAACAACTTCTTTTTAAGCAAGATTTATGAACAATGATTTTTCATGTTGCCAAAACATAATTTTGAAGAGTAAAACTATCTATGCCTAATCATATATATACACACACACATATAGTTATAATGAATGGTGAGACAAGATAATTGAAATCAAGACCATGAACGAAACACATCCCAAATAGGTTGACACCTATTTCATAATCAATCCTTTATCAAATCCTAACCTCAGCTATTATTATTTAAAAAAAAAAAAAGAAAAGAAAAAGAAAAAGAAAAACGAAGTTACAGAATTAGAAAATATCCGTCAGAAGACTACAAATCCGAAAACAAAGAAAACAACTCATAGAGCTAAAAGACTTACTGAAGTTTAAAAACTAGAAAGAGGAGATTATCCAAACTTTTCAATGCATCCCAATTAAGTTCACACCCTACTAAAAAAATCCATCCTTTGTATATGAAACATCAAAATCAATATTACTAGTAATGAAATTAGAAAAGAAATTCAAAGAAAAGTTATTATATAAGGGGCACAACAAAACTACCCAGCAAAAAGCCTACACAGAAAGCAAAAGAAAATTATTATAAGAAGCCGATGGCTGGTTTGTATGAATTAAACCAGAACTCTGAAAGAAAACTCAAATTATGCTTCGTTAAAAACCTTTAGTCAAAATCTAACATGAAAAATCATAGAATTATACTTCCAATTCACCTGTGCAATTTTGGTGAGTTATAGGGTTCATCACCCGAAGCGTGCCGTTAGTGAAGATATCCAGCACTTCAACATCCAACTTTCTGAGGAAAGGAGTGTCACCATTGGCATCATGGGTGGTCAACCTTTTGCAGACAATCTCAAACCATTCGTCGATGGAACACCCGTGTCCGATTCCAAATGGGAACGGAACTTGCACACGTCCACAGTGTGTTTCGCAGCCTGCCTTGGCGATGGGGGCTTGTTCTGATGATTGTGAACTTATAGGGAAATTAACGGCCAAGCACACTACTAGGGTTATGACAACAAGAAGAAACTTCACCATTTTTCTCTCACGACTTTGCCAATTCTCAGAAGAAAAGATGTATGATGTTGGGCTACTATCACAAGTAGATTCCCTTTTATAGGCAATTTTCGAGTTGACAACATTTCCTTTTTCTTTGAAGAAATGTAAAAAATCAATTTACAAGACATACAAGTGAAACATGTGAAGTACTTTTGGACACTATATGGCTACTGTATCAATTAACGGCCTTACCTTTAGGGGCGGCGGAAAGAAAAATCTTTTTGGTAACAAATTCTAAAAGATGGTCAAAGCATTAATTTTTGAGTCATAACACGAGCACCACATCAAAATAACATTGATTAGGATTCATCAAGTAAAGTTAATATTAATAATATTGATTAGGACTTATCAAGTAAAGTTAATATTTGTTATGAAAAAGAGTGCCCGATATGAAACAAAGGTAGCAATTGCAGTTCAGACTGGGCAGCCGAAATTTAGGGAATAATACATGTATAAAACCGACGTGGATGTATTATTGGCCGTCGTATATAGATTACTAGAAACGTAAGATTTCATGACAGATTGTCGTGAAAAGTTATTACGACGGTTAAAAATCATAATGAAATCCTTCGTTGTGATACATACAAGGATTTCAAAACAGTGGTTAAACGTCATTGAGTACATGCATAGAGAGTAACGTGTTATGTACTTCAGAATTTAAAAAAAAAATGTTTTTTCAGACATTGAGAATTTGGAAGAAAGAGATTTAAATGGGGATATGAGAGTTCCATAGTTATAGAGAGTGATCAAAATTTCAAAAATCTTGAGAAGAAATAACGAGCTGCAAAAATTATGCATTTTTTCCAGAAAAATTTTGGATTTCTCACAACGGTTTTCGGAAAATATATCCATACGTGTTTTTTTTTTTTTAATTATGCGAGGAATTTAAAAAAACTATCATGTAGTAATCGTCATTTATTATATATATATATATAGTGATATATAAACAAATAATTGTAAAGCTCACTCTATGAAAAAAAAAAAAAAAAAAAAAAAAAAGATACTGGATTCTTTTGCTTGGGTGGCCTTATTGGTAAGAGTATGAGGTAGACTATGATAAGTGGAACAGGTCCTGTATCAAATTGATTGCTTTATCAGGTGTTTCGCTCCGAGAAATACCTGAACAAATTTACCCCTTCTTAGAGACTAGGTTATATTAATTTATGAGTAGCATATTATATTGCAGGAGTAAAAAAATAAGGAATAAATTAATTACAAGAATAACAAAAACAAAACAAATATCAGAGCCAAACAATAAAAATATCAGGAATAATTCATCAGATTTTCAAAAACTAAAATCTAGTCGGAAGATGTTAGCTTGCTACCCACCTTCGACTAATGCTATATATTAGTTGCAGAAAATTAAAATAATAATCATTAGAAAAATTTACAATCAAGGGGCCAAATACTTAATCCGTACCTAGTAACAAAGTCTGTTAGCGTCTTAACTCAATCGACTTGTATAAATAATTTCTTTTTAAGCAAAATTATTATTTTTTGTTGTCGCCACATTTGCGAAAATTAAAAGGACTTGCTCCTACTATATATATAATTGACACAGAGGACACTCACTAAAAAATATATTCTCTATTTAAAAAATCTCCAACTATATATTTTTAAAGAATAAAATAAAAAAAAAAACAAAGAAAAGTATTAATTAGGCGAAAAAAGGATTTTGTATTAATAACATTTTTACAAAATTAATTGAAAAAAGTAAATAGTAAGATTTTGAAATTTTGAAATTTTGAAATAAATAACGTTAAATAGAAATTATTAGATAAATAATCTATTTATCTGTTCTAAATATTTTTTTAAAAATTATTTACATTAATTATTATGATAAAACTGTTATTTAAAGCTTCCCCTCAAAACAAAACAACCATTTAGAAGCCGACACAAAGCAAAAGAAAGTTAGTACTAAAAACTGACTTTCAAAGAATTGAAGTGGAACTCGTATTTTGAAATAGGCTCCAATTATGCCACATTAAAAATTTTCTAGTCAAAACCTAACGAGAAAAATCATATAATTATACTTCACCTGTGCAATTTTGGGAAGCTATAGGCCTTATTCTTCAAGGACCGAGTTGAAATTAACCTAATTTTAGTAAACTAAATGTAACATATAATTTAGTTAGGAAAAAAACACTTCCTAAGAAGTTTGGATTTTTCTTTCTTAGTAATACATCTAGCTTTCCAACTAGTTATATATGATTTCAAAGAGACAGAACTAGATAGCAATTTATAGAAAATAATTAAAGTAAATAACATATTTTAAAAATATTTAGAATAAATAAAAGATTTCCTAAATAAATGATTTATTTGTGTTTTATAAATATGTTATTTACTTAATAAAATTTGCGTTTATTTGATAATATGATATTTACTTCAAATATTATAAAAAACCAACTATTTATTTTAATTACTTTTCATAAAAGTAATATTTATTACAATTTCTTATGGTTGTTTTATATGTCTCCTGAAGAAAGTGGGCCACCATCATTAATCTCTTGCAAGTTCTAGCGTACACATGCACAAGTACATCTTGACCCAGACTTCGATAATTCTCTTTTTATTTTTTCTGTTTTATTTACCTTTATATCTTTCATGTTTCTTATCACCTGTTCACTTGCTTTTCAAAACGTGAAACTGCTTCTCAGGTTTCCGTTGCCAATGAGCTGTCGAATTTCATGACAGATCTAGGTACAAGTAATTATGAAGAGCCAGCTAGGTCTGTGCTACTTCTTAGGTACGTTGATGTCCTATTTTTTGGTACCATGAGAAATTGACGAACAGACGTTTGGTTTCAAATATATTTTGAATTAAATTATATTTTTTTATCATGATTTTTATTTTTATTTTTATTTTTTAAATTTTTTATTTTTTTGACAAGTTTTTTATTTTTTTTAAAAAAGTACTATTAAAATTTAAAAATTTTAAACTAAACTCGTTCAGCAAACACCCTCTAAGACCACATATTTTTTCATTCATTTTTCTGTTGTTTTCGCACATTCATACACGCTAAATTGCAGTGTTCTCTAACAAAATACTATCTTTAATATCAAAATTATCATATACTTAATTTGATGTAAATTTAACATGAAATATAACTAATGTTAATTAATTTAACAGTTGATCCATATTTGACTAGTGTCTTGACTTTTTTTATTTAATTATTAATGTATTTTTATTTTTAAATTATTAAATAATAAAAGTTTAAATTTTCAAGTTTCAAAACTAATAATGATGTCAAAAAATAAAAATAGTGATAACATTTTAAATTAAAATATAAAATACGATAATTTTGGGGGTGTTTGGTGAATGAGTTTAATTTAAGATTTTTAAGTTTTAAATAGTAATATTTCAGAAAAGACAAAAAAAATTTTCAGAAAAGACAAAAAACTTTTTCAGAAAAAGATAAAAATCATGATAAAAAAAGTACAATTTAGTTTAAAATGAAAGGGAAACCAAACACCCCCTTAATTATTCAAATTTTTTGATGATAAGAATTGTATTAACATGGAAATATATATTAAAGATGGTCTAAGAAGCCAGTGTAAAGTTTCAGGTCTCGTTTGATTCACCAGTTTGAGTTGGAAATTTTAAATTTCAATAATAATTTTTGTTGATTTTTTTGAAAAGACAAAAAACTTTTTCAGAAAAAATAAAAAACTTTTTCAGAAAAAGACAAAAACTGAAATAAAGTTTGAGTTGAGATAGTGAAACAAACGAGGGCTCAATACGGAGGCGAATAATAGCATTTCGTTCATATACATGAATCACGAGCAACGCACTCGATATAGGCACAAAAGACTCAAAAAGCTGTATTGAAATGCCGTAACCACACATTTTGGAAAGATTTATGCCATGAAAATTAAAATAAAAAACAAAAACAAAAACAAAATCTCTTACAGAAATTACAAACTAACAGATTTGGAGTACCAAAAGATTACCTAACACAAACAGATCTAGGATTGGTAATTTTCTCCTTCTAGATCGTTAACCCATTAATCTGTAAGGTCTTGCTATAAATGGGAGGGCAAAAGCTCAATCTAAATAAGTTTGGATTATTGCTAGCCAAAAAAAAAAAATTTCGAATTATAAACAGATTAAAAATTTAACTCGTTGCTGGTTTCAGAATGGGGACAGATTTAGGAGTCCCCGACCCTATTCCCTATTTACCTATTCTGATTAATTATATGAAAGATTATTTAAAGTATTATTTAAGGTTTTTAATATTTAAGGAATTATTTAATATATATTTTATGTTTTACAATGTGTATAATTTTAAGTATTAAAATTTCCCATATTTGATATACGAAGATTAAATTTATGATTTTAAATTATATAGATTTTTATTTTTATTTTTATATAATAAAAATAGATAATTAAGGGGGTGTTTGGTGGAGTAGTTTGAGTTGAGATTTTTAAGTATCAATAGTAAATTTTTTTGAATTTTCAGAAAAGACGAAAATTTTTTTGGGAAAAAGACAAAAACTTTTTGAGAAAAAGACCAAAAAAATTTTGAAATGAGTGTTTTGAGTTAGTGTGTCAAACACCGTATAAATTAACAGGTATCTTGTGAATATCTCAAATTGATGACAGGAAAATCCTTCCTGTCTCAGTCAATTTAAATAAGTGATGGGATGGATATATATAAAAAGTGTTTTAATTTAATGGGTGAATTATTGACGAGAAGACGAGCTATCTCAACAGTGATGACAGTTGTATTGCGTTAGCTATTGTCAGCTAGTCTGATGGGATGCTAAAATTACCAAGTACTTTGCGTCACTGAGTGACGTCATTCTTCTGACATCACTTAATTTTTGTGGCAAAGTTTCAGCCACGTACAAAGTGCGCAAATTAATCGTCCTGAGTTTTGACCAAGACTAGGTCCGTTTTGTGAGTTTGAGTTGAAAATTTTTAATTTGAAATAATAAATTTTGTTGATTTTTTGGAAAAGATAAAAAATTTTATCAGAAAAGATAAAAAATTTTTAAGGAGAAAAATAAAAATTTGAGTTTAAACCATAAGTTTAAATTTATCAACCAAACTAATCGAATAGGGGGTGTTTGGTGAATGAGTTTAGTTTAAGATTTTTAAGTTTAAATAGTAATTTTTATTAACTTTTTAAAAAAGATAAAAAAATTTTTCAAAAAAGATAAAAAAAAATTTCAGAAAAATAAAAAAAAAATATAGTTTAACTCAAGTTAAATTTGAATGTTAAACAAGGGTTTAATTTTCCCCTGTACATTACTGTGGAATTGTTAGAAGGTTAAGACAGCAAGGAATTGTCAGTTTAAAAAAATGAAAAGAAAAGAAAGAGAGAAAGTTTGATGTGATTTTAATTAATTGGTATTTTAGAAAGATGTTAAGTGACATTAATATCCAACCTTCGTTTTACTCTTCTTATAACCAAAAGAAACAAAGAAATAAACACACGAAAAGGAACACAACCATTAATTATCATTATTATTTTCCTTTTAACTAGGTCGTTCTTGTTCTTGTTTTTGTTTTTGTACTTTTTTTTTTTTGTTTTGTTTGTGTTTGTTTTTCTTTTTCTTTTTGTTTTTGGTTTTTGTTTTTTTGGTTTTTTTTATTTTTTATTTGGTTTTGTTTGGTTTGTTGCTGATGTTTTTTGTTTTTTTGCTCTTAACTAGTTGATCATTTTTGTCAAAAGTATTGATATAAGACAAAGCTCCCATGGTGGGACCACTTGCATTTAACCCAATTACTAATTTTTTTTTTTTTTATAAAATTTTTGGTCCTTTTTTTTTTTTTTTTTGGGAACTTGGCAAGGACGCGACGCTTCAAACACAATCAATTAAATGCATTCAATTCTTTTTTCTTTTCTTTTATTTTTTTCTAAATAATTAAATGAATGCTATTCTTTATACTATTGTTGTGAACTTGTTTTCTCCTTTACTCATTATTGGGAATCAATACTTTGATAGTGCCCTGTCTGCCGAATCAAAGAAGGCATGTTCATGATCCTACACCCACAAAAAAGTAAATAAGTAACAATAATAACAAGTAATTAAACTTAGAATCTATTTAGATATAGGTTCATTTGGTGAATGAATTTGAGTTAAGATTTTTAAGTTGAGTTGACAATAATTTAAGTTAAGAGTTAGAGTTAAGTATTTGGTAAAAATTTTGAGTTGAAAAGTTTAACTTGAATTGAGTATTTGGATGTAAAAAAGTTTGAGATAAAAAGTTTTACTTGACTTGGATGTTTGATAAAAAAGTTTGAGTTGAGTGTTTGGTAAAAAAGTTTAAGTTGAAAAGTTTAATTTGAGTTAGGGTCCTGTTTGGATGTAAAAAATTTGATTTATAAAATTTAACTCAAAGTTAACATTCCATTGTAGGTTGTGAATAGAAAGATGGAAAAATTAAAATAATCTAAAATAAAAGCACACACACAAAAACATTCATAAAAACTTTTTACAATATTTTTTACAAATCCATAAAATATAACAAGAATTATATAGTTGCTAACTAAAAGTGCTAATACAAAAAAATATATATATATATATAATTACAATAATAATCTGGTCTAAATAGATCAAACTGGACTTGATTTCAAGTGAATTTATACCATAGATTTCATTGATATTTGTCCCTCATATTAAATTCGTTTTATGTCCTATTTTGTGCAATCTAACTCAACCGAACACGCGGGAGCCTAGATAGCAAACATGCAGCGTTTTCTAACGTCCCAATTCAACATTCATATGACCCGTTCTTGTCCATTCAAACCATTCACGGAATTGCTTTAACCTAGGGTTTGCATGGTTCTAGGTTACATTCAAACCATACCATTCATTCAAGTCCTATTCTAGCAACCTAACATGCCATTCTAAATCATGCTTGAACATATTTGGGGGACATCCAACTTATCAAACGTCTAGCATGCAAACCCTAATATTCAAACAAGCATAATCAACTTATCAAGCATGGTTCTAGGTTACATTCAAACCATACCATTCATTCAAGTCCTATTCTAGCAACCTAACATGCCATTCTAAATCATAATTGAACATATTTGGGGGACATACAACTTATCAAACGTCTAGCATCCAAACCCTAATATTCAAACAAGCATAAGCATATAACTATGCAAGCTCATAATCAAACCACCTTTAACCTAATCAAGCACAAAACCTACATATTCTAAACTAGGGCAATAAATTTAAATTGAGTTTATGCTTTTACAATTTCAACTTGAAATACACATAAATTTTAAATTGAAGCTCAATTTAAGAGTTTAGGGTTAAGGAAGAGTTACCTTGATTAAGACAAGGCAAGGATAGGGTTTGGGTCCAAAAATTCGCCCTTCCTCCTTGTTCTCCTTCCAACCGGTTTTCACCCTCCAAAGGGGCACCAAAAAATTTTGGTCACTTGGTTGGTTGTTCCTCACAAATTCGGCCACTCTCCCAACCTTTCCTCTTCACTTTTCTCTTCCCTTTTCTTTCTTTCCCACAACCGGCCACTTGGCCAAAAATGGGTTCCAAAAATTTTTCAAACTTTTTCTTGAGTTTCTTGGTGAAAATCCGACCACTCCCTTAGGGTTCTTCCTTTGAATTTTTAATTTTCCTCTCTTCTTTCTTGCCTCTTCAAGTTCGGATTTTGAGGAGAAAAATGGGCAAAGTTTTACTAGATTTTTCAATTTTTGGTGAACAAAATGACCACCCCTCATCACCTATTTATAGGTGTGGGAGAACTCTTTAAAATTGAATAAAAGTCCTTGGAGAATCAAAATTTTGCACAAAAAAGGGTACATAGGTGGTCGGCCAAGACTTGTCTAGAACTCTCCATAAAACTTTCCAAATTTTACTTAATTATTTATGATGTCATAATTTGAGGATAAGGTGAGGTAAGCAACATTAGGGCTTGTTTGGCCCTTTTTCTTAATATGCAGTCCATTTTTGAGCTACACAGATATTTCCAATACTGTGCTCACTTATACACAGTATTTTTATACTGTACTGTAGTCCAAAATTTATCTGTGTAAAAATGAATTGTATAAAAATTTTCTTATTTCTCAAAACCCTTTTGCCCTTTATTTCTAACTTGGTGTGCTTGATTTTTCTAAGGTGGTTTTAACTTCTATTCATGTTACCTTGACCGTAAAGATGGTTTTCACAGTATAAATTCCATACTGCTTTGTCATAATACTGTGTAGTCAACCTTTGACCATTCTTGGTCAACCTTTGACTTTCTTGGTAAACTTTTGACTTTTTCGGTCAAACTTTGACCAACATGAAATCGTAGACTTTTTCACCCCTTTTTACTCAAAGGGTCACTTGGTAGTCTAAGCAATCAATTTTAAGTCTTATAAAACTATAAGAACTCACAAAACTTGACAAAACTCTTAACCGAGCTTTTTCACAAATACCTCCATGGTGTACATTTAATTCCTTCAAAAGGAAATAGTAATATCGAAAAACTAGGTATTACAACATAATTCTGTTAGCAGGTAAAGGATACTTCTACTTCTTTTAATTAACTTGCTAATTTTGTTTCAAATTTGAGCTAGTTTTATAAACATTGCTACTTTATCAATCTAATTCAGGGATGCCAAAAAGGGTTGAACATGCTGCCGTTGCATAAAAATTTTCAAGTTCAGGTCGAGATTGTCCTTGGGAAGATTTGTCAGCACTTGTTTTTCTTTGTTTATGAACTATCTATGTTTGTTAGTGCATCTGTTGTTTGCTTCCAATTTGCTGTCAAAAAGTTGTGTAAGTGTGTCTTTCCCTGTAAATAAGGTGTGCACTTCATCAGTGTGAGTTGTTTGGATATTTTTGTTAAAATGGTGCGACATATATCAATATTGTCGTGGATATTATGTGGAATTTCTTCTCTGTATTAATGATTATTTGGAGTGTTACAATTTTCTTTTTTCTTTGTAATAGCTTTCTTCCTTTCTTCAGTTAGAATTAAGGTGTATTTTTGTCAAGACAACATAATCAATTTTCTTTTTTTAATTTTTCACTTTTTTGAATAAAATTTTATGTGTGGAGTTTTTTAAAAATCATTAACTCTAATTTGGTCATATATCTAATTGATCCGGGAAAAAATGCAACTAACATTTGCTTGCATCAAATTTCCAGTTTGTGACTTGCGAAAGGTGGAATTAAAGTAATTGTGATATAGTGATGTTATTCGAATTGATCTTCGTCGGGCTAGTCTAGTGTGATTCTTCAAGTAATTAATTAAGAGTAATTGTTTTATTTATTTTTATAATTTTCAGAGAAAAATTTGGAGTTTCTATTATTGGTATCTCTATTTTTCATCATCATATGAAACTAGTTCAATTTATTTTTTAACGATCTAATCTATGACTAAACATAGTTCTACGTTGCACACTATAAATTGTTTAACTTTTTTGTTTCTTGTAATTGAATTTGAGTAAGGAATTTCATGAAATATTAAAAAATTAATGGGTGCTGACTTAGTTAACATGTACTAATTTTATTGTAGAAACAGAAAAAAAGATGGTGACATATTTTAATAATATGATGAAGTGGCTGGTATTGTATTTTAGTAGATATTATTTAGGATGCATATGATTTTAAATATTTCCTATGTTCAGAAATTTAATCAGTTATTATTATAATTATAAGGGTTATTTATCTTTTTGTATCATGTATTTTAATTTTATTTAAAAAGTGCTATACCAATGTACTTTGAATTTATATATTCTTATATTATTATATTACATTTGATATACAAATTTATACCCTTTTCATGTCAACACCTAATTTTGATCTTAAAATGACCAACTATCTTCAAAATAAAAACTAAAATTAAGTGTTATTTACAATATTATTACAAAAGTAGTTGAAAGTAATTAAGAGGAATTTATGTGGTGGGTTATATAAGAGATTAACGTGCCTATACTGAAGTTAATAGAAAACAATAATGTACGTAAAAGTGACCGTACATTGAGCATTTCTACTACAATTAACTAAATAAATACAAATAATTAATTGTTATACAGTTAAGAATGCATTTCTTTGTTCTCTTCCCAAGATACTCTAGTGATTTAATACTCCATAGACCGGCCTATTGGCATGTATTCCGTTGAATGTATGGTTTAGAGAGTGAAATTTCGCTAAGTTCATCATTCGGGTAAAATTAGTTCCTTTTTTTTTTTTTTTCATTGTTGACTCTAGAATTTTCAAATTCAGGAGGAGATATGACAGAATAACACCTATAATCGTATTTTTTATTACCAAAAGTAACCTATTACAGCTAAGTAAATATGATTAGAAATTTAAAGTTGTAAAAGACAAAATGAGATCTCCCTTATTCTTCAAGGACCAAGTTGAAATTAACCTAATTTTAGTAAACTAAATGTAACATATAATTTAGTTAGGAAAAAAACACTTCCTAAGAAGTTTGGATTTTTCTTTCTTAGTAATACATCTAGCTTTCCAACTAGTTATATATGATTTCAAAGAGACAGAACTAGATAGCAATTTATAGAAAATAATTAAAGTAAATAACATATTTTAAAAATATTTAGAATAAATAAAAGATTTCCTAAATAAATGATTTATTTGTGTTTTACAAATATGTTATTTACTTAATAAAATTTGCGTTTATTTGATAATATGATATTTACTTCAAATATTATAAAAAACCAACTATTTATTTTAATTACTTTTCATAAAAGTAATATTTATTACAATTTCTTATGGTTGTTTTATATGTCTCCTGAAGAAAGTGGGCCACCATCATTAATCTCTTGCAAGTTCTAGCGTACACATGCACAAGTACATCTTGACCCAGACTTCGATAATTCTCTTTTTATTTTTTCTGTTTTATTTACCTTTATATCTTTCATGTTTCTTATCACCTGTTCACTTGCTTTTCAAAACGTGAAACTGCTTCTCAGGTTTCCGTTGCCAATGAGCTGTCGAATTTCATGACAGATCTAGGTACAAGTAATTATGAAGAGCCAGCTAGGTCTGTGCTACTTCTTAGGTACGTTGATGTCCTATTTTTTGGTACCATGAGAAATTGACGAACAGACGTTTGGTTTCAAATATATTTTGAATTAAATTATATTTTTTTATCATGATTTTTATTTTTATTTTTATTTTTTAAATTTTTTATTTTTTTGACAAGTTTTTTATTTTTTTTAAAAAAGTACTATTAAAATTTAAAAATTTTAAACTAAACTCGTTCAGCAAACACCCTCTAAGACCACATATTTTTTCATTCATTTTTCTGTTGTTTTCGCACATTCATACACGCTAAATTGCAGTGTTCTCTAACAAAATACTATCTTTAATATCAAAATTATCATATACTTAATTTGATGTAAATTTAACATGAAATATAACTAATGTTAATTAATTTAACAGTTGATCCATATTTGACTAGTGTCTTGACTTTTTTTATTTAATTATTAATGTATTTTTATTTTTAAATTATTAAATAATAAAAGTTTAAATTTTCAAGTTTCAAAACTAATAATGATGTCAAAAAATAAAAATAGTGATAACATTTTAAATTAAAATATAAAATACGATAATTTTGGGGGTGTTTGGTGAATGAGTTTAATTTAAGATTTTTAAGTTTTAAATAGTAATATTTCAGAAAAGACAAAAAAAATTTTCAGAAAAGACAAAAAACTTTTTCAGAAAAAGATAAAAATCATGATAAAAAAAGTACAATTTAGTTTAAAATGAAAGGGAAACCAAACACCCCCTTAATTATTCAAATTTTTTGATGATAAGAATTGTATTAACATGGAAATATATATTAAAGATGGTCTAAGAAGCCAGTGTAAAGTTTCAGGTCTCGTTTGATTCACCAGTTTGAGTTGGAAATTTTAAATTTCAATAATAATTTTTGTTGATTTTTTTGAAAAGACAAAAAACTTTTTCAGAAAAAATAAAAAACTTTTTCAGAAAAAGACAAAAACTGAAATAAAGTTTGAGTTGAGATAGTGAAACAAACGAGGGCTCAATACGGAGGCGAATAATAGCATTTCGTTCATATACATGAATCACGAGCAACGCACTCGATATAGGCACAAAAGACTCAAAAAGCTGTATTGAAATGCCGTAACCACACATTTTGGAAAGATTTATGCCATGAAAATTAAAATAAAAAACAAAAACAAAAACAAAATCTCTTACAGAAATTACAAACTAACAGATTTGGAGTACCAAAAGATTACCTAACACAAACAGATCTAGGATTGGTAATTTTCTCCTTCTAGATCGTTAACCCATTAATCTGTAAGGTCTTGCTATAAATGGGAGGGCAAAAGCTCAATCTAAATAAGTTTGGATTATTGCTAGCCAAAAAAAAAAAATTTCGAATTATAAACAGATTAAAAATTTAACTCGTTGCTGGTTTCAGAATGGGGACAGATTTAGGAGTCCCCGACCCTATTCCCTATTTACCTATTCTGATTAATTATATGAAAGATTATTTAAAGTATTATTTAAGGTTTTTAATATTTAAGGAATTATTTAATATATATTTTATGTTTTACAATGTGTATAATTTTAAGTATTAAAATTTCCCATATTTGATATACGAAGATTAAATTTATGATTTTAAATTATATAGATTTTTATTTTTATTTTTATATAATAAAAATAGATAATTAAGGGGGTGTTTGGTGGAGTAGTTTGAGTTGAGATTTTTAAGTATCAATAGTAAATTTTTTTGAATTTTCAGAAAAGACGAAAATTTTTTTGGGAAAAAGACAAAAACTTTTTGAGAAAAAGACCAAAAAAATTTTGAAATGAGTGTTTTGAGTTAGTGTGTCAAACACCGTATAAATTAACAGGTATCTTGTGAATATCTCAAATTGATGACAGGAAAATCCTTCCTGTCTCAGTCAATTTAAATAAGTGATGGGATGGATATATATAAAAGTGTTTTAATTTAATGGGTGAATTATTGACGAGAAGACGAGCTATCTCAACAGTGATGACAGTTGTATTGCGTTAGCTATTGTCAGCTAGTCTGATGGGATGCTAAAATTACCAAGTACTTTGCGTCACTGAGTGACGTCATTCTTCTGACATCACTTAATTTTTGTGGCAAAGTTTCAGCCACGTACAAAGTGCGCAAATTAATCGTCCTGAGTTTTGACCAAGACTAGGTCCGTTTTGTGAGTTTGAGTTGAAAATTTTTAATTTGAAATAATAAATTTTGTTGATTTTTTGGAAAAGATAAAAAATTTTATCAGAAAAGATAAAAAATTTTTAAGGAGAAAAATAAAAATTTGAGTTTAAACCATAAGTTTAAATTTATCAACCAAACTAATCGAATAGGGGGTGTTTGGTGAATGAGTTTAGTTTAAGATTTTTAAGTTTAAATAGTAATTTTTATTAACTTTTTAAAAAAGATAAAAAAAATTTTCAAAAAAGATAAAAAAAATTTTCAGAAAAATAAAAAAAAAATATAGTTTAACTCAAGTTAAATTTGAATGTTAAACAAGGGTTTAATTTTCCCCTGTACATTACTGTGGAATTGTTAGAAGGTTAAGACAGCAAGGAATTGTCAGTTTAAAAAAATGAAAAGAAAAGAAAGAGAGAAAGTTTGATGTGATTTTAATTAATTGGTATTTTAGAAAGATGTTAAGTGACATTAATATCCAACCTTCGTTTTACTCTTCTTATAACCAAAAGAAACAAAGAAATAAACACACGAAAAGGAACACAACCGTTAATTATCATTATTATTTTCCTTTTAACTAGGTCGTTCTTGTTCTTGTTTTTGTTTTTGTACTTTTTTTTTTTGTTTTGTTTGTGTTTGTTTTTCTTTTTCTTTTTGTTTTTTGTTTTTCTGGTTTTTTGTTTTTATTTTTTTTTGGTTTTGTTTTGTTTGTTGCTGATGTTTTTTGTTTTTTTGCCCTTAACTAGTTGATCATTTTTGTCAAAAGTTTTGATATAAGGCAAAGCTCCCATGGTGGGACCACTTGCATTTAACCCAATTACTAATTTTTTTTTTTATAAAATTTTTGGACTTTTTTTTTTTTTTTTTTGGAACTTGGCAAGGACGCGACGCCTCAAACACAATCAATTAAATGCATTCAATTCTTTTTTCTTTTCTTTTATTTTTTTTTTCTAAATAATTAAATGAATTCTATTCTTTATACTATTGTTGTGAACTTGTTTTCTCCTTTACTCATTATTGGGAATCAATACTTTGATAGTGCCCTGTCTGCCGAATCAAAGAAGGCATGTTCATGATCCTACACCCACAAAAAATAAATAAGTAATAATAATAACAAGTAATTAAACTTAGAATCTATTTAGATATTGGTTCGTTTGGTGAATGAGTTTGAGTTAAGATTTTTAAGTTGAGTTGACAATAAGTTAAGTTAAGAGTTAGAGTTGAGTGTTTGGTAAAAATTTTGAGTTGAAAAGTTTAACTTGAGTTGAGTATTTGGATGTAAAAAAGTTTGAGATAAAAAGTTTTACTTGAGTTAAGTGTTTGATAAAAAAGTTTGGGTTGAGTGTTTGGTAAAAAAGTTTGA
>CM046376.1:1392502-1417502 GCA_025413485.1 Ficus microcarpa
ATTGAAAAGTTTAATTTGAGTTAGGGTCCTGTTTGGATGTAAAAAATTTGATTTATAAAATTTAACTCAAAGTTAATATTCTATTGTAGGTTGTGAATGGAAAGATGGAAAAATTAAAATAATCTAAAATAAAAACACACACACAAAAATATTCATCAAAACCTTTTACAATATTTTTTACAAATCCATAAAATACAACAAGAATTATATAGTTACTAACTAAAAGTGCTAATACAAAAAATATATATATAATTATAATCATAATCTGGCTTAAATAGATCAAACTGGACTTGATTTCAAGTGAATTTATACCATAGATTTCATTGATATTTGTCCCTCATATTAAATTCGTTTTATGTCCTATTTCGCGTAATCTAACTCAACCAAACACGCGGGAGCCTAGATAGCAAACATGCAGCGTTTTCTAACGTCCCAATTCAACATTCATGTGACCCGTTCTTGTCCATGCAAACCATTCACGGAATTGCCTTAACTTAGGGTTTGCATGGTTCTAAACCATACCATTCATTCAAGTCATATTCTAGCAACCTAACATGTCATTCTAAATCATGCTTGAACATATTTGGGGGACATACAACTTATCAAACATCTAGCATGCAAACCCTAATATTCAAACAAGCATAAGCATATAACTATGCAAGCTCATAATCAAACCACTCTTAACCTAATCAAGCACAAAACCTACATATTCTAAACTAGGGTAATAAATTTAAATTGAGCTTATGCTCTTACAATTTCAACTTGAAATACACATAAATTTCAAATTGATGCTCTATTTAAGAGTTTAGGGTTGTGGAAGAGTTACCTTGATCAAGGCAAGGCAAGGCAAGGCTAGGGTTTTGGTCCAAAAATTCTCCCTTCCTCCTTGTTCTTCTTCCAACCAATTTTCACCCTCCAAAGGGGCACCAAAAAATTTTGGTCACTTGGTTGGTTGTTCCTCACAAATTCGACCACTCTCCCAACCTTTCCTCTTCACTTTTCTCTTCCCTTTTCTTTCTTTCCCACAACCGGCCACTTGGCCAAAAATAGGTTCCAAAAATTTTTCAAACTTTTTCTTGAGTTTCTTGGTGAAAATCCGACCACTCCCTTAGGGTTCTTCCTTTGAATTTTTAATTCTCCTCTCTTCTTTCTTGCCTCTTCAAGTTCGGATTTTGAGGAGAAAAATGGGCAAAGTTTTGCTAGATTTTTCAATTTTTGGTGAACAAAATGACCACCCCTCATCACCTATTTATAGGTGTGGGAGAACTCTTTAAAATTGCATAAAAGTCCTTGAAGAATCAAAATTTTGCATAAAAAAGGGTGCATAGGTGGCCGGCCAAGAGTTGTCTAGAACTCTCCATATATAATACTTTCCAAATTTTGCTTAACTATTTATGATGTCATAATTTGAAGATAAGGTGAGGTAAGCAACATTAGGGCTTGTTTGGCCCTTTTTCTTAATATGCAGTCCATTTTTGAGCTACACAGATATTTCCAATACTGTGCTCACTTATACACAGTATTTTTATACTATACTGCAGTCCAAAATTTATCTGTGTAAAAATGGACTGTATAAAAATTTTTTTATTTCTCAAAGCCCTTTTGCCTTTTATTTCTAACTTGGTGTGCTTGATTTTTCTAATGTGGTTTTAACTCCTATTCATGCTACATTGACCGTAAAGATGGTTTTCGCAGTTTAAATTCCATACTGCTTTGTCATAATACTGTGTAGTCAACCTTTGACCATTCTTGATCAACCTTTGACTTTCTTGGTCAACCTTTGACTTTTTCGGTCAAACTTTGACCAACATGAAATCGTAAACTTTTTCTCCCCTTTTTACTCAAAGGGTCACTTGCTAGTCTAAGCAATCAATTTTGATTCTTATAAAACCATAAGAACTCACAAAACTTGACAAAACTCTTAACCGAGCTTTTTCACAAATACTTCAATGGTATACATTTAATTCCTTAAAAAGGAAATAGTAATATCGAAAAACTAGGTATTACATAGAAAATGCTACAAACGACAAATTATAATTTTATTAATTTTAAAGTACCAACTCAGATAATGATAAATAGTTATCTTATCATTGGTAGATAGAACTTTTAAATTTAATCGACTAAACAATTATTAAAGATTTATCAAGTTGAAAAATGACAACTAGATTACAGTATAAATTGTTATCTAAAAGGCGAGAGTACAGTAGATGTCCATAACATTGTTCTTTTTGATAGAGTCAGCTGTACAGGACGACCATTAAATATATGTCTGCTTTATATATAAAACATCCTAATGAGAGTTGCTGCCTTTGGTTATGCGGACACTCAACTATAACTTTAACTTTTTCAATACAAATTAACTCTAGTACTCGATTAGTTATCAATAATATTTTTGTAATGTGTGATGCTCATCTTAATTATCTCTCAAATTAATACTTTAACCATATTTTTTCTAATTTGTAACCAGAAAAGGTTTTGTTCCCTTGGGCCCGAAAGAAAAGGTTTGTCAATAATTACACTAGTGATAGTGATCAAACGTGATTCACATGTCTGTCTTGTAATTGGTCATTTTGTTTTTCCAAAAAGAAAAAGAAAAGTTTAGGGCCCTTAGGTATTGTTTTTATTTGTTTTAAAAATGATTTTGTTTATTTTTTTGTATGAAAATAGAAATAATAAGAATATTATATATAGGGAATGATATCGAGATCGTTTTTAAAATTGTATTTGATTATGTTTTTAAAAATATTGACATGGATAAAGGAAAAAGGTAAATTGTGTTTGAGTTTGTGTTTAAAAAAATATGTGTAAAGTTATATAATCTCAAAAATGAAAACGAAAACGAGAAAATAACGTTTAACCTGTTTTCATTTCCTTCACAAACACCATTCTCATCATTTTTTTTTGTTCTTTTTGTTTTCGTTTTTTAAAACATTTGCTAAACAAATACTACTTAAAAAGAGTTTTTATTTTCACTCTTCAAAAGGCATGCAGAAGCATTTCAAAATTAAGACAATTGGAAATGAAACCAAACGGACCCTAATTAATTTTTTAACTCGATCGCCTATAAATAAAAGGGAATCTGCATGTGCAATGTGTAGTGAGTAGCCCAACATAACACAACTTTTTAATTTGTCTTGGAGAATTAGCAAGTAGTGAGAGAAATATGGTAAAGTTTCTTCTTATTGCTGTCATATCCCTAGTGTTATCGGCTGTTAATGTCACAGTAAGTTCACAATCATCAGAAGCGCCCATAGCCAGGGCTCCACATTGCAAAACATGCTGTGGAGACGTGAAAGTTCTGTTCCCATTCGGAATCGGGTCGGGGTGTTCCATCGACGATGAATGGTTTGAGATAGTCTGCAACAAGTCGACCACCCCTCATACCCCTTTCCTTAGAAAGTTGGAGGTTCAAGTGTTGGATATCTTTAATGAAGGCACACTTCGGGTGACAAACCTTCACTACTAGAAAATGTGGATACCACGACGGATATTCGACGACCGTTTTTAAAAAAACCGTCGTCGTAAATTCGGAAAAAACACGGAGCCGAAAAGCCACCCGAAAACCGTCGTGGAAGCTCATCCTGCTTCCACGACGGTTTTTCTAAAACCATCGTGGAAACTCTGGCTTCCATGACGGTAAAAAGGGAGGCTCAAAAACCATCGTGAATTCCCCGAAGATTCCACGACGGTTTCAAAAACCATCGTTGTATACTAAGATTCCACGATGGTTTTAGTAAAACCGTCGTGGAATAGTAAATATTACACAACGGTTTTCATAAAACCGTCGTGGAATCGTTACCAAAATTTTTAACAAAACGCCGAGTGCTTGTCGTCCTGAATTTTTTCACAGCAACAAACCGTCGGCATATCCCAAAATAAGATCAGATTATTCCGAATACAATCAGTACACCGTTGGACGTCACCAAAGATAAGTGATACTTGATTAATTAACGTCTTCTTGTTATTTATTTTGTGTGGGATCAATTTATATGTATGCTTTATATAAATCCACAAGGTGCATGTTATATATATATATATATATATATATATGTTTGGGATCAATTTAAAGTTAAATTGTGTAATGTGTGTTCAATAAATGTTATTTTTCCCCCGGTATTTAAATATTAGACATTATTCATTGTAGTTTTAGACGGTTTTGTTATGTTCTATAGATTTTTTATTGTTGATCAATTAATGGGCCGGTGTAATAAGTAGTTTGACTTATAAGTATTTTAATTTTTTGATTATAGGATTTGCAAATCATGGATAGGAAATGGATGCGGTTTGATAGATTGTCCAAAGCATATGTAGATGGTGTTGAAGAATTTTTGTCATTTGCCAAAGCTCACATACAAGATGATAAGATTCCGTGTCCGTGTTAACTTTGTGGTAATCATAGATCTCATTCCATTGATAATATTAGAGGGCATTTGCGCGCTTATGGGATTATTTGTTCTTATCAAACATGGTATTTACATGGTGAAGATTTTTTCGATATTAAATATACATCGACGAATTCTAAAGGTAAAGAGCCTATTGTGGAGGAAGACGTTGGTGATAATATGTTCAATATGATAAATGATTTGGAAGAAAACTTTGTGCATCGTCCGGAGTTATTTGAGGCAATGATTAATGGTGCGGAAATGCCGTTGTATGTCGGGTGTACAAAATATACAAAATTAGGGGCATTAGTTAAATTATGGAATATGAAAGCGTCGGGAGGGTAGATGAATTCTAGTTTCACAACTCTTTTAGAATTTCTAAAAGATGTTCTACCAGAGGATAACAAAGTGCCACCTAGTATGCATGAGGCAAAGAAGACGTTGAGCACTTTGGGAATGAAATATGAAAAGATACATGCTTGTCCAAATGATTGTGTCCTTTACCTGAAAGAATATGAATATTTAGATGAATGTCCGGTTTGTAAGGAGTCAAGATGGAAGAATGGCAAGATGCCATCGAATGGTAGAAAAAGAGTGCCAGTTAAGGTGTTATGGTACATTCCACCGGCTCCACGTTTACGTCGTTTATTTCGTAATACCGAGCATGCTAAGAATTTGACCTGGCACCATGATAAACGCGTTGACGATGGCAAATTTAGGCATTCGGCTGACGCACCACAATGGAAGACCTTTGATGACAATCATCCAGATTTTAGTGCAGAACCAAGTAATTTACGTCTTGGTTTGTCGACGGACGGAATGAACCCACACAGTAACATGAGTAGTCGGCATAGTACCTGGCCAGTTATACTTGTCAACTACAATCTCCCTCCGGAATTGTGCATGAAGTGGAAGTTATTGATGTTGACATTATTGATCTCAGGCCCTCAACAACCGGGGAATGACATTGACGTGTACTTGACACCATTAATCGATGACCTAAAAAGTTTGTGGGAATATGGTTTACAAGTTAGAGATTCTTATCGTCAAGATATGTTCAATCTACGTGCAATGTTGATTTGGTCAATTAATGACTTTCCTACACTTGGCAACCTATCTGGTTATCCCATGAGGGATTCTATAGGATGTCCAGTCTGTATGAAGGAAACAACCTCTATTCGGTTGAAGAATGGTAAGAAAACCGTTTACCTTGGTCACAGGAGATTCTTGCCAATAAATCATTGATACCGCAAACAAAAGAAGGCTTTTGATGGTAATACCGAAGAAAGATTCGCTCCTCGGATTTTGTCTGGCGAAGCCATATTTGAGATGGTTAAAGACGTGAAAGTAGTTTTGAAAAAGAGAAAACGTAAGGCTCCCATTGTCGATGGACTTTGGAAAAAGAAGTCAATCTTCTATGAACTTCCATATTAGAAGTCACTTTATGTTCTTCATCACCTAGATGTTATGCATATTGAGAAAAACGTTTGTGAATCGATAGTGGGCACGTTGCTTGACATCCCAAATAAAACTAAAGATGGTGAAAAAGCACGGTTGGATCTTAAAGAGATGAAGATTAGACTAAATTTGCTCCCCGACAAAAGATCGAATGGCACATACTTACCTCCGGCAAAGCACACATTATCCAAACAAGAAAAGAGAAAGCTTTGTGAATGGCTTGCGTCTGTGAAAGTGCCAAGTGGGTACTCTTCTAACTTCAAAAGGTTGGTGTCGATGAAGGACTTAAGGCTCATTGGAATGAAAACTCACGATTGTCATATCTTGATGCAACAATTATTGCCTCTTGCTTTGCGGGGAGTTTTAACGAAAGATATGAGATATGCAATTACGAAGTTATGCTCATTTTTCAATTCAATTTGCTCCAAGATAATCGATCCACTTATGCTAGATTCGCTACAATCTGAATTGGTCATGACTTTATGCATGCTAGAGAAGTTTTTCCCACCAGCCTTTTTTGATATAATGATCCACCTAACGGTGCACTTAGTTCGTGAAGTTAAGTTATGTGGACCGGTCCATTTGAGATGGATGTATCCTTTCGAAAGGTACATGAAGGTTTTGAAGGGTTATGTGAAGAATCGAAATAGGCCGGAGGGATGTATAGTGGAAAACTACATAGCTGAGGAATCAGTTGAATTTTGCTCTGAGTATTTGTCCAACACGGAACCAATAGGGTTGCCAACGAGCATGCTATTTACGTCAAAAGGACTATATGTGGCCGTTCATTCACTAGTAAATCCAGATGAATGGGAAAAAGCTTGTCTGTATGTTTTGCACAATGCTAAGGAAGTGGAGTCGTTCGTTGAGGTTCACATGACGGAATTAAGAGTCGCGAATCCAAGGAAAGCAAGATGTGAGAAGTGGATTCAAGATGAGCACAACCGGACATTCAGGAAGTGGATAAGCCGACATTTGCATATGAACAACAACGTTTCCCAAGACTTAATAAAGCTAGGAAGAGGACCGTCATCAATAGTCACAAGATATACATCGTACTTTGTCAATGGCTACACCTTTTACATTCGTGAAAGAAATGAGAAGCATCCAGTTCAAAATAGTGGTGTGAGCCTTCAGGCCAAGTCTATGCACATTTCATCCGCAAAGGACAGGAACCCGGTATACGGTTCCATGAATTACTTTGGATTCATTGAAGATATTTGGGAGCTTGATTATTGCGGCTTGCGGATAACACTCTTTAAATGCAAGTGGGCTGACAATAATTTTGTTAAGATTGATAAGGACGGTGTGACAGTAGTGCACTTTAGGCGTTTGGGATACAAAAATGATCCTTTTATTATGACGTCGCAAGCAGTACAAGTCTTTTACATAACGGATCCCGACAATTTAGAGTTATCATTAGTTGTGCCAATGAAGCCAAAATTAATCCGGGATGGCCAAGAAGATATTAAAGATTCCATGAACATTCCATCTATCACGGCGGGTTGACCACCAGTGGAGGAGATTGATGATTTAGACGACGATTCCACACACTTGCTTCGTTTAGATGTCGAGTGGACACGTGTTGAGAAGTCCAAAAAAAAAAAAAGTGTTCCATAGCTTTAGTGTGTTTTTTTTCCCGATCTTGTATATATAATTTATAATAAGTTTTATTACCTTATAGGTTAATTGCATATGTGCACATTATAATATTTATGATCATATGCCATAGTCTAAATGAATACAAGATTGAAAAGAGGATCGGTCTGGACTGATTTGGGAGTAATGCACATGTGTGGTCGCCCGCGGGATTATATACATAGTTGAAAAAATAATTAGTTTGAAACTTTTTACTGTCAAAATACCATGACGGGTTATCTAGAAAACCGTCGTCGTATACATATAGCACGACGGTTTTATAAATAAACCGTCGTGGTAGATGAGGAGACAAAACAATGGTGAAGAGGCCGTTGGGATACCACGACCCCACTGGGGGATACCACAACTGTCTTTGACCGTCGTGGTATGGTGGCCGTACCACGACGGTCTTTGACCGTCGTGGTAGTCCCGTTCGGGGTGCCTACCACGACGGTCTTTTATAAAACCGTCGTTGTATTCTTCCCGGGAAATTTAAAAAATTACCCGGGAAACGTGTACGTTTGCAAGTGGTCGAAATTTTGCTTTCTTTGCATAAAAACAACCCGAAAAACATCATTGAAGTCACTTTGTCTCTCTAATTTTCGGGAACTCCCTCAAAGATTTCTCTCTAATTTTTGGCAACTACCTCATAGTTCTCCCTCTTTGCTTGTCTTACATCCTCCATTTGTAATCTCATTTTCGGCCTTCCATCCTCCATTCTCTCTCTTTTCTTGCCTTGAATCCTCCATTCTCTCTCTTTGCCTTCCATTCTCCATTTTCTCTCTTGGCTCTTATCTCAACTCTTTTGCTTGCCCTTTCACTTTCTCGCCGCTGTCACTATTGACGTCCTCCATTTTTTGGTTTTTCGCCGTCCTCCACGCCCACACCCATGCCGACGCCGACGCCGACGCCGACGCTGAGGCCCACGCCGACGTCGACGCCCAAGTCGTGGCCAAGACCGACGCCCAAGGTTTCTCGCCGCCACCCATTGACCCGCCCACACTAAACGGTAAGTTTATGTTGGCTATTTCATGAAACGGTTGATGGAAGTGACTTTATTAGCGGTGATTGTTGATTGTGTTTGTGATTTTGGGTCATTTTTGAAACGAAAAAATAGTGTTGCTCTTGCATGTTAAGTTTATGCACACTACATGTTCAACCAAATTCCTCTTTGAGTGAGACTTAGTTTTGGTTTGTTATACAATGGTTGGGTGACGCGATAGTTTACCAAATTTTCAATGATTATTGATTTCGGATCTTTCTGTCCTATATCCGTCCCTTACACATTCCGTGATTGTTGATTGTGGCCTAGAGTTATGTTGCTTTAAAATTCCTTCGATAATGCACGGATTTGGCAATTGTTCGGAAAAAATATTGATGTTGGAAGTTAAAGTTTTGTATATGACATGTTGGCTAAATTGGCTATTTAAGTTAGAGATACTTGTAGGTTGAAATAAAAGGGCTTGGTAAGGCACGGAATGAACAATCATCCGGGAAAAGTGTTGATTTTGTGACTTATATGTTACCGTTTGACATATTCGATAATATGCTTATTTGAGTTTGAATTTGTTTTATATTGAATTACATTCATTTGGTTATGCACGGATATACCACGATTTTATAATGCTTTATTAACAACAATTTTTTGTTTCGTTATGTGTTTCGGTGCGGAGTTGCTTTAGATTGATTTAAAATGTCGCAAGAGCACGATGAGGAGCGCTCAACTCAAACTTAAATTGGAAAGCCACAACGAACCAACTCACCTAGATTCAATCCCGAGGAAGATGGTAAACGAAGAGCAATTCTTATGAGAAGAGTCTACCAAGTTAGGACAAAGGGAGAACGACTTGAAGTTTCGTTCGACGCGAAAGGGCAACCAATAGGCAAGGGAGGAGATGCATTACAGAGTTGGATTGGAGTGCTTGCTCGAGAGCACATACTCATTTGGATATCCGACTTTAGAAGTGCCGATTTAACTCAAAATAAAGAAAGAGTGTGGATGGAAATCGCAACTTCATTCACTGTAGATGACTCGTTTAAAAAACAAGCTTTAAAGTCATGTGCAGAGTTCGCAAAAAATTTTAGATATGATCTTTACCAAGCTTTTGTAAAGGATCATATTGACGAAGAAGCTGTGTGGCAACGACTAACAAAAGTGATTCATAATTACCCCACAATCACCCAGGATGATTGGGAATCTTTCATTGCCTATCGTCGGACCCCGGAATTCAAAAGACTATCCAAACAACGAAGTGAGACAAAAAAGAAACTCAAATACGGATCAACGGGAGGCCGAGACGGATATAGGAAACGTGACCAAGCACATGTACGTGAATAACTTACACGGAATTTGTAAATGGTATGTTTTACTTCCAATTTCGTCTTATATGTTTACTAAGGTAATTATTACACTGTAGTTCGACAAGACGGGAAAGTACGCAGAGCGGCATGATAATTGGATGAACATGCGCGTCAACCCCGATGGATCTTTCAAGAATGAAGAATCTAAACATATAGCCGATATAATAGTAAGTATTTGAATCCGATTAAACTATATTTATCTTGTATACTCGAATTTGTTTTACGAAGTCATAACATATTGTATAATTGTTACAGGAGGACATTACTGAACAATAGACACAAGGAAGTTTTGAATCTGTGGGGACAGAGGACATATTGACCAAGGCATTAGGCAATGCCGAGCATTCGGTTGGATTCGAGGTCAATCGAAGTTTGTCAAGCAGTCGCAATACTTCAACCCTATGGGAAGTTTTTCAGAAAATGCTGAAGTCTTGGATATGAAACGACAGCTAGCCGCATTAGAAAGAACCGTACAGCAACTATGTACAAAGCAAAGTATCAACCGGGAGACAATGGAAAAGGAGCCGACCACATCGATAGTTGATCAACACAACAGCTTTAAGGCTAGTTGCACTCTGAATGAAAAAGGAGCTGAGGCGTCGGACCCGAAGACCACGCCGAACGCAAGTAAGGAATGCCATCTATTTTTGCCTGATTTAATTAACGGATGAGTTGTTCTTATTGCAAACGGCAGGGCATACATGGAATGTGTTCCAACGGACACAGTCTATGGGATTCCTTTAGGTGAGGAGAATGTACGAGTGACAATTACAGTCCCAAAACTAAGAGGTGCACTCCTACCTATTTCGACGCACGAAGCCACATGTGTTAAAGAAGCTATCGGTGGGTTTGTCGCTTGGCCGAAAAATTTAGTCGTTGTTCAACTAAGTTTGAGCCAGGCAAGTAAAGGTTCTAGTCATGCTCCTGATCGAGAACCCGAGGGGAGCAAATGAACCAAAAAAAGAGCGGAGAGGAAGAAAATACAGTCACAACCGGAGGTACAACAAGAACCGGCGCAAGAAGAAATGCCTTCGTTTGACTTTAATTCCATGCCCTTCAATTTGAAACCGTTGGCATATTACGCACAAAATTCCATACGCGACGGTACCCAAATAATCTGCCATCAACAACAGTTCGCAAATGGCGATGACATGCCCATATATATTGCGTGAAGATGTCTACCATTTCATAACATTTAAAGAAATCAGTGCAAATAGCATAATAGTTTACATCAGGTAATACATTTTTTCTTAAATTATTTAATTATTTATCCTTCTTAATCTTATATACATCATTTTTGTGTAACAAGTCAACCTAATTATTTTGCAGATACTTAGCAGAATGTTGTACAAGAGCAGGAGTGGATCAATGGTTCGAGTTTATTTCCCTAATCCTCGTCTCACCAGTTCAATGCGTTACCGATCGCGCCGCCTACGTTCGAGAGAGGGCCGATTCTATTATACGGAGCTTAAAAGACGCTCCACAGGGAAAGCTATTTCTCATGCCGTATAATAGCGGACAACATTGGATCTTGGCAGTTATTGATCCGTGGGATGACTCGGTCCTATATTTTAATCCTCTCGGAAACAAATCGGGTGATGATTTTAAAGACCTAATCAGGACATAAGTATTTTTTGATGTTCATATATCTGATTCTATATATGCATACAATAATTGATGTTGTAATATATTGTTTTGAAATTGTTAGGGCATTTAATGATTGGAAGGTGTTGGTGGGAGGAGGAGTAAGACAGCGACGGAACTGGGAGACTTTGATTGAGACTGCTCGATGTCCACTACAGGAAGGTTATGTAGAGTGCGGTTATTTTGTGTTAGCTTTCATGCGAGAAATAACCCTCACTGTTGATGGACTAGCTGCTCTTCAAATGAAGGATTTTTATATCGATGATGACATAAATTTGGTTAGGAATGAGTGGACTAGGTTTATTATGCGGCATATTGAATATTGAATAAAAACAATATTATTTTTTTGTACAATTATATGCATATTAATTGTACAAATGTAGGTCATTATTTATCATTTACAGGCTGATTTTCCATGAGGAATGAATTGGATTCGTAAAAAATTTTTTTTTTACCCTTACCATGACGGTTCTAGAACTGGCGTGGTAGCTTGGCTACCACGGCGGTTGTAGAACCGTCGTGGTACCAAGAGGTACCACAACGGTCACGTGACCGTCGTGGTACCAAGAGAATTATCAAAAGTCGTGGTACCAAGAGAATTATCAAAGTCTGGATCAAGATGTAATTGTGCATGTGTACGCTAGAACTTGCAAGAGATTAATGATGGCCCACTTTCTTCAGGAGACATATAAAACAACCATAAGAAATTGTAATAAATATTACTTTTATGAAAAGTAATTAAAATAAATAGTTGGTTTTTAATAATATTTGAAGTAAAGATCATATTATCAAATAAATGCAAATTTTATTAAGTAAATGACATATTTGTAAAGTACAAATAAATCATTTATTTAGGAAATCTTTTATTTGTTCTAAATATTTTAAAAATATGTTATTTACTTTAATTATTTTCTATAAATTGCTATCTAGTTCTGTCTCTTTGAAATCATATATAACTAGTTGGAAAGCTATATGTATAACTAATTAACAAAGAAAAATCCAAACTTCTTAGGAAGTGTTTTTTTCCTAACTAAATTATATGTTACATTTAGTTTACTAAAATTAGGTTAATTTCAACTTGGTCCTTGAAGAATAAGGGAGATCTCGTTTTGTCTTTTACAACTTTAAATTTCTAATCATATTTACTTAGCTGTAATAGGTTACTTTTGGTAATAAAAAATACGATTATAGGTGTTATTCTGTCATATCTCCTCCTGAATTTGAAAATTCTAGAGTCAACAATGAAAAAAAAAAGGAACTAATTTTACCCGAATGATGAACTTAGCGAAATTTCACTCTCTAAACCATACATTCAACGGAATACATGCCAATAGGCCGGTCTATGGAGTATTAAATCACTAGAGTATCTTGGGAAGAGAACAAAGAAATGCATTCTTACCTGTATACCAATTAATTATTTGTATTTATTTAGTTGATTGTAGTAGAAATGCTCAATGTACGGTCACTTTTACGTACATTATTGTTTTCTATTAACTTCAGTATGGGCACGTTAATCTCTTATATAACCCACCACATAAATTCCTCTTAATTACTTTCAACTACTTTTGTAATAATATTGTAAATAACACTTAATTTTAGTTTTTATTTTGAAGATAGTTGGTCATTTTAAGATCAAAATTAGGTGTTGACATGAAAAGGGTATAAATTTGTATATTAAATGTAATATAATAATATAAGAATATATAAATTCAAAGTACATTGGTATAGCACTTCTTAAATAAAATTAAAATACATGATACAAAAAGATAAATAACCCTTATAATTATAATAATAACTGATTAAATTTCTGAACATAGGAAATATTTAAAATCATATGCATCCTAAATAATATCTACTAAAATACAATACCAGCCACTTCATCATATTATTAAAATATGTCACCATCTTTTTTTCTGTTTCTACAATAAAATTAGTACCTGTTAACTGAGTCAGCACCCATTAATTTTTTAATATTTCATGAAATTCCTTACTCAAATTCAATTACAAGAAACAAAAAAGAAACAATTTATAGTGTGCAACGTAGAACTATGTTTAGTCATAGATTAGATCGTTAAAAAATAAATTGAACTAGCTTCATATGATGATGAAAAATAGAGATTCCAATAATAGAAACTCCAAATTTTTCTCTGAAAATTATAAAAATAAATAAAACAATTGCTCTTAATTAATTACTTGAAGAATCACACTAGACTAGCCCGACGAAGATCAATTCGAATAACATCACTATATCACAATTACTTTAATTCCACCGTTCGCAAGTCACAAACTGGAAATCTTGATGCAAGCAAATGTTAGTTGCATTTTTTCCCGGATCAATTACATATATGACCAAATTAGAGTTAATGATTTTAAAAAAACTCCACATATAAACTTTTATTCAAAAAAGTGAAAAATTAAAAAAAGAAAATTGATTATGTTGTCTTGACAAAAATACACCTTAATTCTAACTGAAGAAAGGAAGAAAGCAATTACAAAGAAAAAAGAAAATTGTAACACTCCAAATAATCATTAATACAGAGAAGAAATTCCACATAATATCCACGACAATATTGATATGTGTCACACCATTTTAACAAAAATATCCAAACAACTCACACTGATGAAGTGCACACCTTATTTACAGGGAAAGACAGACTTACACAACTTTTTGACAGCAAATTGGAAGCAAACAACAGATGCACTAACAAACATAGATAGTTCATAAACAAAGAAAAACAAGTGCTGACAGATCTTCCCAAGGACAATCTCGACCTGAACTTGAAAATTTCTATGCAACGGCAGCATGTTCAACCCTTTTTGGCATCCCTGAATTAGATTGATAAAGTAGCAATGTTTATAAAACTAGCACAAATTTGAAACAAAATTAGCAAGTTAATTAAAAGAAGTAGAAGTATCCTTTACCCGCTAACAGAATTATGTTGTAATACCTAGTTTTTCGATATTACTATTTCCTTTTTAAGGAATTAAATGTATACCATGGAGATATTTGTGAAAAAGTTCGGTTAAGAGTTTTCGTTAAGTTTTGTGAGTTCTTATGGTTTTATAAGATTCAAAATTGATTGCTTAGACTAGCAAGTGACCCTTTGAGTAAAAAAGGGAGAAAAATTCTACGATTTTATGTTGGTCAAAGTTTGACCGAAAAAGTCAACGTTGACTAAGAAAGTCAGAGGTTGACCAAGAATGGTCAGAGGTTGACCAAGAATGGTCAAAGGTTGACTACACAGTATTATGACAAAGCAGTATGGAATTCATACTGCAAAAACCGTCTTTACGGTCAAGGTAGCATAAATAGGAGTTAAAAACTACCTTAGAAAAATCAAGCACACCAAGTTAGAAATAAAGGGCAAAAGGGCTTTGAGAAATAAGAAAATTTTTATACAGTCCATTTTTACACAGATAAATTTTGGACTGCAGTACAGTATAAAAATACTGTGTATAAGTGAGCACAGTATTGGAAATATTTGTGTAGCTCAAAAATGGATTGCATATTAAGGAAAAAGGCCAAACAAGCCCTAATGATGTTTACCTCACCTTATCCTCAAATTATGACATCATAAATAGTTAAGCAAAATTTGGAAAGTATTATGGAGAGTTCTAGACAAGTCTTGGCCGGCCACCTATGCACCCTTTTGTGAAAAATTTTGATTCTCCAAGGACTTTTATGCAATTTTAAAGAGTTCTCCCACACCTATAAATAGGTGATGAGGGGTGGTCATTTTGTTCACCAAAAATTGGAAAATCTAGCAAAACTTTGCCCATTTTTCTCCTCAAAATCCGAACTTGAGGAGGCAAGAAAGAAGAGAGGAAAATTAAAAATTCAAAGGAAGAACCCTAAGGGAGTGGTCGGATTTTCACCAAGAAACTCAAGAAAAAGTTTGAAAAATTTTTGGAACCCATTTTTGGCCAAGTGGCCGGTTGTAGGAAAGAAAGAAAAGAGAAGAGAAAAGTGAAGAGGAAAGGTTGGGAGAGTGACCGAATTTGTGAGGAACAACCAACCAAGTGACCAAAATTTTTTGGTGCCCCTTTGGAGGGTGAAAACCGGTTGGAATGAGAACAAGGAGGAAGGGAGAATTTTTGGATCCAAACTCTAGCCTTGCCTTGCCTTGATCAAGGTAACTCTTCCATAACCCTAAACTCTTAAATTGAGCATCAATTTGAAATTTATGTGTATTTCAAGTTGAAATTGTAAGAGTACAAGCTCAATTTAAATTTATTGCTCTAGTTTAGAATATGTAGGTTTTGTGCTTGATTAGGTTAAGGGTGGTTTGATTATGAGCTTGCATAGTTATATGCTTATGCTTGTTTGAATATTAGGGTTTGCATGCTAGACGTTTGATAAGTTGTATGTTTCCCAAATATGTTCAAGCATGATTTAGAATGGCATGTTAGGTTGCTAGAATAGGATTTGAATGAATGGTATGGTTTGAATGCAACCTAGAACCATGCAAACCCTAGGTTAAGGCAATTCCATGAATGGTTTGTATGGACAAGAACGGGTCACATGAATGTTGAATTGGGACGTTAGAAAATGTTGCATGTTTCTATCTAGGCTCCCACGTGTTCGGTTGAGTTAGATTGCACGAAATAGGACATAAAACGAATTTAAGAACGAAAACTGTCAATTCGGATACAAACTGGTCAATTTTCTGGAAAGTGAAATTTGAGGCCTTTAGAGGCCGAATTGGGAAAAATGTAAAACATTAAACTTGTAGAGAAGGGTTTTTCCTAGGGGCCAATGTGAACAGTTTTCCAAAATAAGCCTCCAACGGCCTCGGTTTTTATGAAAATCCGAGCCTGACCGTGCCCAGGTTTCATTCACGGCCAGGTGAGTTCAACAGGAAATAAGAATATGTTAGAGTCCGAACTGGGTTTTTTGTAAAACATGAAAGTTGTAGAGTTTTTCGAAAGCTAAAACTTTCATGAAGATAACTTTTTCTAATTCGATCTGGATTTTTAAATGAAAATGGATTTCTGAAAACTGTGCAGGAAATAGGAAATTCCTGCACAGGATTTTCTAAAACAATGCAGGAAAACTGTATTTTCGCACCAAAACAAATGTTTTGACTGTAAAAACTATTCCAATGACCGTTTCCAGCCCTTAACAATTTTTATAAAACTCACTTTAAGAATCATGAATTTTTATAAGTTAATCAAAGGATTTTTGGGATTTAAATTACAAAATTTTCCAAGATAATGGAAAATGAATTTTCAAAGCCAAAGTTAGTAACGAAATGATAACGGATGGTAACCGGGAAGGATACCCGAGTTACTGGGCTTGGCCCCAAAGCCTAAGTTTGAACCATAGAGGGTTGACCTTAGTTGACCAACATGTTGACTTGGGCTGACTTAGTTTGACTACCTTAAGGGTTACCCAATGTAACCTAATGGTTTATGGATTAAGAAAGACAAGGCCTAGGCCCAAGGTTAGTAGCCTAACCCTATCGGTATGTATGTGGGCTTAGCACATAAGGTTACCCAATGTAACCTAATAAGTTATAATCCATATTTAGTGAGTCTTAAACAATAAGGGTACTTGTTGTAACCAAGTAAAACATCTTGTGTGTAGGGGACATATAACTAAGGTTATGTATGTAATATTTGAATTTTCAATATATATTTTTCCTTCTAAGGAATTTATTTTCACTTTATGAAAGTATTTGTGAAAAAACTCAGTTTAGGGTTTTTGAAAGATTTTGTAAGTTTTAATGGGTCGAGAAGACTCAAAATTGATTTCTAAGCTCGAAAACGGACCTTTCAAGTCGTAAAGGTCGAAACAGTGCATGATTTTATAAAAGTCAACTTTACCGAGAAAGTCAAAATTTGACCAGGAAAAGTCAAAAGGTTGACTTTACGATATGTTGAAAAGCAGTATGGGAGTATACTGTGGAAAAATATTTTGTAAGCTAGATAGTAAGAATAGGCCTTAAAATCACTCTAGAAAATCAAGCACACAAAGTTCAAATTAAGGGCAAAAAGGATTCGGAAAAAGAAGAAAAAAAAAATTATACTGCCCAATTTTACACAGATAAATTTTTGTACTTCGGTACAGTATAAAAATACTGTGTATTAGCGAAGCACAGTATTAGAAATATCTGTGTGGCACAAAAAAATGGACAATTTTTGAAGAAAGCTTGCCAAACAAGGCCCTTGTGTGAGGTAAGGGAGATGACCTCATCTAGCTTTTGATTAATGATGTCATTAAGCTTAATTAAGCTTAGAAAAAATTGTGGAAGGCTTTAGAAGACCCCCCTTGGCCGGCCACCTCATGGGTTTATAAACCAATTATCAAAAATTTTGGGATTTTGTGGGATTTAAGGAAAGTTCCAAACCTCTATAAATACCCCATGCTCCCTATTCATTTTATTCAAAAAATGTGGGGAAACTCTTGCAATTTTCTTGCTTGAAATTCGGCAGCCAAGAGGGAGAGAGGGAGGAGAGGAAAACCAAAATTTTTTTAGGGCTTATGCTTGAAGGTTGTTCGGATTTGCAAGGGTGAAACCAAGAAAAAAGTTTGAAAAATTTTGTGGGTCTCCTAGGGTGTGTGGCCGAGAGAGAGAGGAGAGAAAATATGAGAGGAAAAGCAAAAATTTTTGAGGGCTTTCACTCAAGGGGCTTTAGTGAGGTTCAACCAAGGGAAACCAAAAATTTTTGGTACCCATTTTTGGAGGTGCAGTTGTGGGTAAGGAATCAAGGGGGAGAAGGAGAAAAATTTTGACCAAAACTTGATTTTGGTCTAAGGTAAAATCCTAGAACCCTAACTCTCTTATTTGAGTTCAAATTTGAGATTAATTTGTGGTTCAATTTGGTTGTAAGGACATAAGTCCATTTATGATTTTTATGCCCTAGTATGTGGTATGTGCTTGATTGGTAGATCTAGGGTGTGTATAGCTTGATTCTTGCTTGGTTTGTACTTGATTGTTGATTGATTTTCATGCTTGATGCTTAGGGTGTATGTCCCCTAGTGTGGTCCGAAAATCTGCCCTTAGGCAGCACTTGAAGCATGCTAGCTTAGGGAGCAAAGTTGGTGCTTGTATGTATTGTGTGCAAAATGTTAGAACCAAATGCAAACCTAGATTTAGGGCTTTTGGAATTGGTTTGCATGGATTCAATGGGAACGGTTTATGGGTTCTTATAGGACGTTAGAAACGCTGTGTGTTTGGCTTGTAGGCTCCCGAAGTGATCGGTCGAGATAGATTCGCGAAATAGGATGTAAACCGGACCTAAACACCAAAACTGCCAATTCGGATTCGAATCTGGCCAGTTTCGGGAAAGTGAAAATTTAAGGCCCTTAGAGGCCGAAATGGGTAAAACTTGAAACATGAAAGTTGCTCAGAACGATTTTTCCTAGAGGGCAACTCCGACAGAATCTCAAAATGAGGCTCCAATGGCCTCCGTTTTTATGAAAACCCGTGGCTGATTTGCCCAGACCCAGTTTTCAGGATCAGCCAGTTTCAAACAAAAACTGACGCAAATATAAGTGGAACTGGATTTTTCGCAAAATATGAAAGTTTTAGCATTTTTTGAGAGCTACAACTTTCATGAAGAGAAGTTTTTCAGATTCTGAACAAAATTTTCAACTGACACTGTTTTGTGAAGGGTGCGCAGGGAACCGAAAATTCCTGCACCTTAGTTTTTACAAATGTTTTTGAAAAACTGTAAATTAGTTTTAAACCGTTGTTTTAACTATGAAAACTGTTCCAAAGGTAGTTTTTAACCCTAAACGACCTTTATAAAGACTTGTTTCAAAGATCGGAATTTTTATAAAAAGTTTAAAGGATTTTAAAGCTAAGTTATTCAAAAGTGTAAAAAGATAAGAAAAATGGAAGTTGGAGTTAAGAAAATGGATTTTTATAGTAAAATGGATAATCAAGCCGATTACGGACCGTAACCGGGAATAGTACTTGAGTTACCGGGCTTAGCCCCAAAAGCCCAGAGTTGACCAAGGGTTGACCAGTAGTTGACCAAAATGTTAGCTTTGGTTGACCCAACAATTGGTTAAGGGTAACCTTAAGGGTTATCCAACGTAACCCTAAGGAATACCAAAGGTTTAGAAATGGGCCAAGAAAAGAGGGTTAAGGAAATTAACTCAATAAGCCATGATAAAAGAGTAAAGCCCAAGGTTTTAAGAGAAAACCCAACAGTAGATCAATGACCTAGCCCAAGAGGTCATCCAACGTAGCCTCTTAAGGGGATAATCAAAGTTCGAATTATTCCCGAACAGTAAGAGGGCTAACTAGACCAAGTCAGATATCAAGTCGGGGACATACAACTAGATTTTAATAGGCATGTTGGTTAGGGCACCAACATTCTATAACAAGAAACAGAATCTCACCTATGTCCTTACTCAAACAGGAAAAGGCTTGCAGCTGTGCTCCGAGGAAGGACAGCGCCCAGTTGGACGTAGCAACAGAGGTAAGTACAACTCCGCCTACAGCATATGTTTTAGTTGATACTTGCCGAAGCATGTTAGATGTATGCTAGGGGTGCATGCAAATTTGTGTACTATGTGCTATTTGTGATATGCTATTTGCCATGCTATCTGTGTTTAATATGCCATGTTTTATGTTGAAAGATGTTATTGAGATGATATGCAAAGTATAGGAAGCATGTTAGGCATAATAATGATGCTAGTATGAATTAGGATTATGTGACATCACGATGCATGTTCACTAATTCCTATATGATTAATAAGCTTAAGAAAGAGAAAAAGAAAAAGAAAAGAAAAGAAAAGAAAGAAGACAAGCAAGCTTGCCAGTGTCGTGACACCCGTCCGAGGTCGGGTTGGACTACGGATTGAGTTGGATATGGACTGACCGCCCCAACCACTCCGTAGTTACGCGTCGGATACGAACACTAAAATAAGGGCCCTAAAAGAAAGATAAGCAAAGAAAGTAAAATATGAGCATAACTGGATCATGCATATGCTAGGCATTGTAGGTTATGTTATTATGAAAATTGCCATGAGATGAATTGCGATGCTGTACTGTGTTAAGTTAAGAAGTGCATGATGAAATTTAGATTATGTGTATGACGCGGACGAGACAGTTGTACTTGTTAAGCGAAAGCTCACTGTCTTACGTCTATGCTATAGGTAAGCAGCACGTCAACAATGCATGATACAAGGTGGCGGAGCGTGGCGGGGTGTACTGTGAAATCGTGGGAAGTTCATCTGCTACGCGTTTTGTTTCCTTTCAAGTTTTCATATTATGTAAATATGTTTAGTCAAGACATCTTTTATAAGTGCACGTTTTTAATTCGTGTATAAAAAAAAAAAATTTTCTGCTGTGTTTTGCAATATAAGTATATAAGAACGTATGTATGTAAGGTAACGGCCTGTACTAGGCAGGTCGTTACAATGTATGCATGTTGGTTAGGTCACCAACATTCTACGATTATAACTATAGACCCTTACCTATGTCCTTCATCCAAGCAGGGGGTAGCATGTAGCTGTATTCTGACGTAGAGCAGCGTATTTTTAGACATAGTAGACGAGGTAAGTACAACTCCGCCTACAGCATAGGCTTTGTTGTGATACTTGCCTAAGTATGTTAGATGTATGCTAGGAATGTATGTTCGATGTATGCTATGTTGTATGTTGTGTTTTGATGCTAGAATACGATGTAGGTTATGTTACGTTATGATGTGGTTATGGTCATGATGCATGCTATGTTAAAGTTATGTTACGATGTATGATAAGTCAAGCTCATGATGCATGCTATGTAAGACTATGTTATGACTAAGACATAAAGTATGTATGTGTGACATCACGAGGCATGTTCACAAATTCTTATGACAAGAATAAGATTAAGATATGACATGATAAGTAAGCAAGATGGCAAGCAAGCTTACCTGTGTCGTACCGATTCGCGTTAGGTCGAGTTGGACTATAGTTTGAGTTGGAAATGGACTGGCCGCCCCAACCACTCCATAGTTGCGCGTCCGGTACGTACACTCATGTAAGGGGTCTATAAGTAAGATAAGTTATGAAAGTAAGTTAATATTGAATAAGAAAGCATAATAAGAGCATAAACGGTTCATGCATATATTATGCTTTCATATGTTAAGTTATGACTTGATGTGTTATGCTATGTTATGAAACGTGATGAAATGTTAAGCTACGTTATGTTATGAAATGTTAAGATATGTTAAGGTACGCTATGTATGACATGTGATGTTAAGTCGTATAGTGTCGCAGTATAGTAGTTGTACTTGTTGAGCGAAAGCTCATTGTCTTACGTCTATGCTGTAGGTAAGCAGCCGACGAGCAACTGTTGATACAAGATGAAGGAGCGTGGCAGGGCGAGCTGTGAAATGTGGGAAATAAAGCCGCTACGCGTTTTGGTTCTTTATGTATATTATTTGGTATTAGAACATCTTTCTTTAATTACCGTTATACGCTCTTACGCACCGTATAAAAAAAAATTTCCGCTGTTTTCCCTAAATAAGTAAGTACGAAATGTTAAGCATGTATGTATACACGGTAACGGCCTGTGTTAGGCGGGTTGTTTCATTCTATGAAAAAAATCATTTCTATGAAAACAATAATGTCACGACCCGACTTGCCGCCTCAGAGGTCCCACGCGGAGTCCGACCGCGCGAACCTGGAGCGTTCGCTTCGGACCGCGACATTAACTTAAACTTACTTGCTTGACTTGATGAAAAATAATAGTTACCCAATTTCTAGAGTAAATTTTTTTTTCTTTCTTTTCTAAAAATCGTTACTTAAAAACTTTTATTGCGGAAATCTTAAAACTTTAACACAAGTTAAACGTGAGTAAAAACTATTTTTCTTTCATAAAACCTTACTGCTTAAAATGTACTCACTCGAGTACCTAGCCTTCACCTATAAGGAAAGCTAGCATACATACATAACTTAACTTAAACATACATGCATACATAACACATAACATACATAACATACTTAACATGCATACATAACGTGACATACATAACATGCATACATACGTGAACTTGAACATACCCTACATGCATACATAACATGACATCCTAACATGCGTTCATGCCGTAGGCGGAGTTGTACTTACCTTTCCGTCATACGTGCTTGACTGATTGTCCCATCCTAGTGCTGTTCTACTACTGGTATAGCTGCAGGTTCTGCCTGCTTGACATAGGACAGACTTTACTTAATATCGTGAAATGCAGGTAAACTAACCAACATGTCTACATGATTCTTGGTTGTATGTCCCTTTACGTGCAAAACCTATAACTTGGCTACCAACGGTAACCTGGCGTGCTAAGCCAACACTAAACCTTAAAGTGTTGCTAATCTTAATCCGCAAATATCGGGTTATATCTGATAACCCTTTAGTTAAGCTATCGGTATCTGTTAGGGTCACTTTGGATAACCCGTGAGGATATACTAACTTAAAGCTACGAGTTAACCAAAAGTCAACAAAAGTCAACCATGGTCAACTATGGTCAACCCTCTCGGGTCAACCTCTCGGGTCTCGGGCTTGACCCGGCAACTCGAGTCTAACACCCGATTACCATACGTGAACTAATCGTATGTTAAAAACTTGCTTGAAAATCATATGTTCTATTCTTGGAAAAACACTTAGAAAAATCACAATTTTTACATTTCGTGTAAAAATTCATAACTTAGTTCATAAAATCCAAATTTTTGATTTTATGCTTTGTAAATTCATTTTAGGTTGAAAACCGTCATTGGAACGATTTTCATAGTCAAAATACCCATTTAAGGTTGAAAAACCAATTTTCTAAAAACACTTATTGAGTTTGTGGTGCAGGGATTTCGGATTCCCTGAACACCCTTCATAAAACAATTTTTATCTTAAAATTGGTACATGATCTGAAAAAGTTTTCTTCACGAAAGTTCTAGCTCTCGAAAAATGCTAAAACTTTCGTGTTTTATGAAAATCCTGATTCGGCCTAGATCAGTACCAGTTTCGAGTTGAAACTGACTGATCCTGAAGCTAACGGGTCTGGGGGACGTAAACACTTAGCCACGGGTTTTGTTAATTTTGAAGGCCTTTGGAGCCTTATTTTGGAAAACGACCCAAGCTGCCCCCTTGGAAAAGTTATTTTGGACAACTTTCGTGTTTTACGTTTTCCCTATTTCGGCTTCTAAGGGCCTGTTATTTTCTGTTTACGAAAACTGGGCAGATAGGTCCGAACCTACAGCCAGTTTCGTGTTACATTACTTTTACGTCTCAACCGATCACTCGGGAGCCTAAAACAATCACATGCAACGTTATCTAACGTCCCACATGCTTTGGACATGTCACCCCACGTGGTCATGCAAACCAAACCGGAATTACTAACCTAGGCTTGCATTGCATCTAGAGCTTGCACAAGCATGGGTTTGCATCACACAAACCAAACCGAATTAAAATCTAACAACCTAGCATGAGAGCCATACTTGGCTGCACCATAAACAGGGACAATACCAACCAATTTTCATGCAAACCAAGCAAACAAAGCAAGCACATAAACCATGCACAAAATCAGAAAATCAAGCATAGCTAACTAGCTAGACATACACCCTTAATCAAGCATCATAATCTAAGCCAAGCATAAACTAAAAATCTGAGCTTATGCTCATACATTCCAAGCATGAAAATACACATAAAAACCACATCAAAGCTTGAACCAAAAAGCTTCTAGGGTTAGGGTTTACCTCACCAAATTCGGCAATTTGGTTCCACCATTGCAGCCGAACCCTTGACTCACCCTTGGCTGCCCTCTTGGCTGCTCCACCTTGCAGCCGAATCTCACCCACCAAAGGGCTCCAATTTTCCAGCCATGAAACATACATACATACACACAATTAACCATCAATTTTGTGTGGAAAAAGCTTAGGGTTTTGAGAGATTTACCATGACTTACTCTAGGGTTTGTGAACCAAAATCTGTCCTCCTCTTGTTGGCTGCCACTGCCTTCGGTTTTGGCTCACCAAAGTGCATAAAAAATCTGCACCATGCTTGGTGATTCACTGCTGCCAAAACCGACCTTCATGGCTGTCCATACCCATGAAATTTTGGCTCCAAAATTCTGCACCAAGCAGCCGACCAAGCACACCACACAAGGCACAAAATCATCTTGGTTCTTGGTTGATTTTCTTCTCCACTTGCTCGGCTACACACACCATGGATTGGACCCGAATTTTTTTTCACTTTTCTCCTTCCCTTCTCCACGGTTGCAGGTCTGAAAATCTGGAAAATTTCCAGATTTTCTTTGCTTGTTTGAAGCTCCAAAACCGTGCACCATGATGGCTCACACATGAGATTTCACTTTTTTTTTTTTTGGTCTTTCTCTCTTCCTCTCATGGCTCTCGGATTTCTGATGGAGAATGGCCAGAAATTGGCTGGTTTCTGGAAAATTCCAGCCCTCACAGTCGGCTCTCATGGCTGAATTAAAAAGATAATATATAACTTTTTCTTAATTAACTTTTGACCCCAAACTTTTTATTTTTGGATTTTCCTCCCCAAGTGGCTCACGGCTGTGGACAGCTAATA
>CM046376.1:2020702-2042702 GCA_025413485.1 Ficus microcarpa
AGGACTCTGTTCTCGGCTATAATCTCGGAACCAGCAATCGTAGATTGAAAATTAAAATAAGCATTTATTGATCAATGACTGTAAATTATCGTTCATGCATAGAACTGGATTCTTTTTTTGAATCTTTCCATAGAACAAAATGCGTGAATAAGTAGTGTCATGTTTTGTGAGACATGATAAAAAGCATAAACATTTTCATTCATGTTACAATGAAAGTCTTGGTAGTGAAATCATGGTGAGAAAAATAGTAGCTGAGGACAAGTCGCGGTTAGGAGGTGTCTTGGGACACGAAGCATTTCGAATACTTTATTCTACACCGGAATCTGACTTGAGAAACATTCCATTCCATTTCAATTTTGTAGAATTTATAGATTTTTGAGACTAAGCAATACAAGCCGACTCGAGGAACTGCCAAGAGATATAACAAAGATGGACAATCAAATAGTTTCTAGGTTGCAAGCAAATAGAAAAGCTTCACAACTCTTGGAACATTGATTATTTCATCGATCTCGAAATTCATGCCTTTTGTGAGTGACCTTCCTGCATTAAACATTAGAAATGAATGAAAGTTAAAAGCTTGATTTCTCAATGAAAATTGCAGGTTTTGAATTTCGCTGTAGGCAATGGTGGCATATATTACTCGGGTTCCAATGTTTTCCAAATAATTCCTCCACCATACGGCACACACTGAACATATAATTAATGAAATTGAATTTCCCTAATATCCAATTTTGCATGTTCAAAACTATTAATTAAGAGCCTACCATTATGGAAAATAAGAACTCTCATCGGAGACAAAAAAGAGAGAGAAAAAAAAAATCACATAAAGTTAGTGAAACAAACCTGCAAAAAAATGCTTAAACTTGCTTCATAACAAGCTTCATTGAAACTGGCTTGGTGGGAAAGAGTTTGCTTGATTTTCTTGTACACGTAATGTTCTTGCCTTGTCTTGTTGGCTAAATAATGGAATATTATTTGCTTTTCAAAGCTTATAGAATTCCTTGTTCCACAAGAAACCATTGTATAGTATCTCAAAATTTTTATTTACAAATTTTCTCACTCTAGAGAGTAGGGCCAATAAATATATGTATATAGTGATTGAAGGCTCCTCTTGATCCTATGTCAAACGAGCAATTCAAACTTTTATAAGAAAAAACACTATACATAAAAGTTGGAAGAGTGAATTAAAATAAGATGCCCAATGGGAGTACAAAATAACTCCCTTCCGGTATACTAGTAGATTTCTCTTGAAGAGAACATCTTCATCTTGTTTAAACTAGTCAATGAAATTATCAAAAAACAGAAAAACAAAAAACCTAGTCAATGAAAGATAACATCCATTAACCTGATTATTGATGCCAAGGAATAACGAAGACAAGGAAGCAAATCACACCTAAAAAGAATAGATATTACTATGATTTTTTTTTTTTTTTTGGTTACATACACTTTAGTCATACCACTATATGATCAAATTAATAAATCATTGCTATAATGAACATTTCGTCTTGACTTTATGTTAAATGAGCAATTCAAACAGTAAATTCAAACTTTTATAAAAGAAAACACCATACATAAAAGTTGGAAGAGTGAATTAAAATGACATGCCAAATGGGAGTGCAAAATAACTCCCTTCCGGTGTACCAGTAGATATCTCTTGAAGAGAACATCTTCATCTTGTTCGAACTAGTCAATGACATTATCAAAAAACAAAAAATCAAAAAATCAAAAAAAACAAAAAAACAAAAAAACAAAAAACAAAAAAACAAAAAAACAGAAAAACCAAAAACCTAGTCAATGAAAGATGACATCCATTCTCGTGATTATTGAAGTCAAGGAATAACGAAGACAAGGAAGCAAATCACACCTAAAAAGAATAGATATTACTATGATTTTTTTTTTTTTTTTTCAATTCCTTTCTTTGTTACATACACTTTAGTCACGTATACCACTATATGATCAAATCAATAAATCATTGCTCTAATGAACATTTTGCTATTATCATTGCAGAAACATTCCAATGCCATATGTTGTATGCTAAGTGTCCCATGAAAGATTATCCTAATCTTGGGTATAAAACAGAGAAGTATTGTCATATGAGTAGAAAAGAAAACAGAGGACTCTGTTTTCTGGCTATAATATCAGAACCGGGAATCGTAGAGTGAAAATTAGACAATGACTACAAATTCTCCATGAATTCACATAACAGGAAAGTCTTGGTCGATTCATAATTTCCGACACTTTGATTTGATGATTTTGTCGTTATGCAGTGTCGTTCTTTCCTCTCCAAGGAATGGCTAGACAAGGTCATGTTTCAACATTTGATGATCCACTTGGAATCTCAGAATCAATTTCGTTGTGATTCCATGGTAGAAAACAAAGGCTAAACTTTGTAACTGAGAGCCTGCAATTTCGAAAGTAAAAAACTGATCATATTAGTGCCAAAGAAGAGAAAGAAAGAAGAGTAACTTGCACGAAGAAATGAATTTTTGTTTTTCGAAAAAAAAAAAGTTGGTGCAACTAACCCGCTGATTGTAAAGCAAAAGATGCAATTGATGTGACCTCGAATGGCTTCACGGGTTTTGTAAGATACTGCAAAGCTTGAGTATTGGCCCTATTCTTGTGTTTCGTATTCATCTAACCTAGTCGTGGCATGCACCTGATTGACTTCATGACAATCACTTCAGCTACAATCCACATTTCTTCTGCTGTGCAATCAACATGGTATCTGCAAATCAACGTTTCCAAGCTTCAACTCGAGCGAGCATTTTTCCTCATCATGTCATGGCAGCAGATGGACGAAGAACGTGTATGCATGCCTAGTCGGCTGGATATCCTCAATTTGGGGGTGACTCTAGAGGTGCGTGCAGGATGTACATCATTGTTGATTGAACAAGGGGCTAGGCCAACCCTGCACACACTGGTCAGGAACTGGAGCCGTTCCCCTGAGGAGCCCAAGGCAGAGCGAAACCAGTTGACAAGATGCGCTAGTGTGCCCGGTGGCAAGTAGTAAGTGTAACAAACCAGCTAAAATGCCTAAGCTTGCGTCATGATCAAGCTTCATTGAAACAGGTTGAGTGGAAAGGTGTGGATTTGTATATCAAGACTCAAGAAATAATGTTGTTGCTGCAGATTGTAGTGCATAAGAAAAAATGTCATCCCATGAACAACTACAGAGGACTCTAAAACCTTGAGCCCACTTTTCTCTGTTGATAGTGAAGATCATACCAATGGAAGAAGATCAGACCTGTATAGACAGACCTTCAAAGAAGATTGGCCAGCTGGCACGGTAATTATTAGTAATTTTTCGCTTAGCGTTCAGAGCAAGTGCAGCATGATGATGTGTGAGATTGTTCTCATAGTCAATCTGCATATGGAAATTACCATGACAGGACTTGAGTGCAATTTAAAGATAGAAAAAAGAAGGAACCCAGTTTAAATGACGATTCAGCGGAAAAAAAAAAAAAAAAAACCATTTATGACATAATTCTAAATCTCTTGTATAAAGGACTGCTCAACACTAGAAACTTGGAACATACAAGACGACTCCAGTAAGGTATCCTCCACCTGACATTGTACGATAAATAGCAAATACAACAGAAATTTTAAAAAAAAAAAAAAAAAAAAAAAAAAAAAGAGCTATTCTTTTGAAATGTCTATATAAACCTGCCTTTTATGGAGTGTATGGAGTGTATGGAGTGGTTCTCCCACATGATGCGTGATGGCCCAACAAAGAATTTATCGCACGCTTGATGTTGCACCAAAATTTTGTGATCTGGTATATCAAAACCTGCAGGCCGGAATAGATCAAGACGCTCCTCAATATTGCATCTATTCTCTCTATCTCTCTCGCTCTCTCTCCCACTGATCATCAACTTAAATTAGAGCATCAGTGTACCTGTTGCTGGCACCCAACGATCATCCATGGCTTCCATGCTTGTGGGCTCTGTCATGTAGCTTGCGAAACGATTTTATTGTAATCATGCTGACATACATATATTATAGTAAAAATAATACATAAGTAAAAATAAAATAAAATAAAACAGAGTAAAAACAGATTTCGGAAACTGAGTGAATTCACAACAACCATCATCCTATTTCCCATAATTCTCACAATCTCCAACACTTGCTATCACCATGGCCGGAACATCAAAGGATATTCAAAGATTTGCAAAGAAGAAAGGGCCCTTTCTAGCATTAGCATCTATAGCAAGTGTAACGTGATTCCACATGAGACTGTTCTCGAAGTCGGTCTGCACAAGAAGGAAACCATGACCGGTCTTAGATGCAACTTAAAGATGGAGAAAGTAAGGAATCAAGTTCTAGAAACATCACAAAACCTCCTGCACGAAGTACCGTTCCACGGTAGAAACTTACAGCATACAAGTCTCCTCCAGTGAGGTATCCTTAACCTGACATTGTATGGTACAATAATTACAGCAGGAAAAATAAAATAAATAAAATAAAAACGAAGATGTAGTATTTTCTTGGATTGTCTCTAAACATCAACCACCAAAGCGAAACTGACAGGTTACCAGGGAAGATGATGATTTGAGAACATGCGGGTGTGTAGAATTTAGTATGCATTGCATGTTCCACAGGAAATGGTGTGATCTGGTGGATCCAAATCCTGCAGGTCTAACTTAATCAAGAAACTGCTCAATATAAATCTGTGCTGTTCCGGTGGAAAAAGAGGCACGGTTTCTACAAAACACTAACTGCATTCTCCCACATGTCATTTTAAGTCAAGCATCGGAGTACCTGTGGCCAACACAATACCAACATCCAACTTCTGTGCTTGTGGGGTCTCTTGTGGGAGATTTTACCCTGCTCCGCTGCAGCACTTGAAGTTGAGCTATCCATATGAAAAAGAAAAAAAAATAAAACCAAAAAACATAAAATTAGTGCAAACATTCATAATGCCCCATTCTAGTTCATATCCAACCAACTAAAGAAGGAAAAATTAAATTCAAACAAGGTTAAGGAACTCGCAAAAATTATTGTATAATAGCACTTGGTAACCTATTAGGCTTTCGATGCATCGATTATAACTCCTTCAGCTCAGGAGAAACACAGAACACTTCCTCACTTCTGATTCTTTTTTCCTGCCAAATTTTAGAGAATGAGTGATTCTGCATATGCTCAATTTATAGTTCGTGAGTATCATTACTAAAAGAAGCCGAAGAGATGAAAAGACATAGATACTGGAATCACCACCTTTACATTAGACCTGGAATGAGATTCGGAAAAGTCTTCAAGTAACAGACAAAAATAAAAACAAGCCTTAATGAACATTCATCTTTCTCCAAATAAGCATATTCTGACAGGTGCTTCAGCAGAAAAAGTTAGAAGCCATGGCAAATCAAATTCCTATTTCTCCAGAAAAATACAGTACACTCATATCTACCAGTCATACAGTTTATATTCAAACAAATAGAAAACTATAAATAGTCAACAAGTTTCGTTAAAAGGACAGAGACTTGATAATTTAACAAGTTTTGTTGATACAAGCGAAAAAAAAAAAAAAAAAAAGAAAAAAAGTGTAACATGAGTCTTTTCATTTTTGTTCTGCATTAGCTGATAATCCTCATGCCCCCTGCATCTGTCAACATAGAAGGAAAAAAATAAAAAAAAAGCTATTGAACTACGTAACTGGTAGATTTGTAAATAATTGATTTCTTGTGAATTCAACATTTGCAAGGGAATTCTTGCTTCTGCAGTAGCACGAATTGATTAATTTTTTCTTTTGATCCACAACAAATTTTAAGTTAAATGAAAACCAAGTATTGTTATTTAAATTATAAGGAATTTAAAAACAAATACCTGGGGATTTGGAAAGCTAGGTGAATGCACAACAATCATCATTCTAATTCCACCAATTCAAAATCTCCATCCCTTTCTGACACCGTGTGACCAACGTAGGATTTGCAAAGATATGAAAAGAAGCCATAGAGATAGCAGCGTTTCTTGTTGCAAACAGTTACACGCTTTAATAGAGATGAAGTATGTCAAAATTCCAGACAATCAAGGGTTCAACATCTAGTCTCTCGCATTTTGGGGAACAAGTAGAATATGAGAGCTCCCAACTAGATATATGGTGGTTCTAAGGTTCCTTCCCTGACTCAGAAGAAAGTGGAGCAACATGTGAAATTCACAGGATAAAGAAAAACGAACCGATGTTACAATAAATGCATTTTTTTTTCCAATCTACCTGTGTAAATTTCCACTGATCGGATTGACCATGGAAATTACGATTCCAGGAAGCACAGCCATAAGAAGTGATGCTGCAGAGCCAACATTGCAAGATGCTGTGGATGAATGGTAAAAGGCGAGCCCATGTTTAACCGCAAATATTCCAAACTAAAATGAAACAATGACCATCTATTTAGCAAGTAATTCAAGACAGATCATAAACAAAACATATAAATATATACATATATATGTAACTTTAACTAATTCTCCGTTAATATCCTAAACGAGAAAGGTTTGCAAACCATATTGTCCAACTATGTTGACTTGAAGAAAGAAAAAGAGATCACATACCTAAGATATACGTATTTACCAATTAGTATCAAAAAAATTCAGTAAAATCACAAATATGTTCTAATCATTCAAGATAATGCAGCACATACCTCCTAAAAAAATGTCATTTATACATCTTTAAATATATCCTCAATCCTTGAATTTCAGGCTCGGTATTGCTCTCAACTGGTTTTGGTTGAACAATTTTTTCAGTTGTTCATGCTTCTTGAGCAGCTGAAGATTAAATCACAAATCTTTTAAACCAGAGCATCCTATACTTTACAACAGATGCAGATGCTGCCTTTGAGCCATTTTCATTTGGACCATCCATGGTCAGTAGCATTGTCGACTTTTGAAGGAGCGGCAACATGAGTAGTGTCAGCAGCCAGAACCCTGCATCATCTGCAAATAGGCCAAACAACATTATCAACATCTCGAAAGTTTGATATAAACAGGTTTTCTACAATATAGTGAAGCTACCGAAAGTAAACTGAGATGTTAACAGAAAATGTAGACATTTTGCTTTCTAGAGAGGGAAAACAAGCATCAATTACCTTGGATAGATTCCAACAAAAAATAAGCAATGAATCAAGACTATCGAAGTCGCAGGGATGTATGGGCAATGAAAGATATGAATTGATAGGGAAATCAACTTGTGATGCAAATCTCAGCGGCAAATCACGACTGTAGTTTGTAGGAACCGGGACCTTTAATCTCCACAAAGTAAACTAGTTCAGTAAGCAAACAGGCATTGAACTTCACATTGAAATAAGTCAACTATCTTTGTTTCTCGATCACTGAAAAGAGTGGTCTTTTTTTAGTTGCAGAGCACAGATTTAGTACAAATCGAATAGATTCCAGAGATACAAGATTTTGAAAAATAGAGAAAACAGATCAGATATTGAATAAACCAGCAGTGACAAAGAAAGTTTCATATAATTAAGAGAAATTGTCGTGAGTGGGCAATTGCAATCCATCTGCAATATTTTTAAAATTTAACAACTGATTGTTTTGGAAACTTAAAACTTGAAAATTTGAAAAATAGGTTAAAATTGTAGAGCACTTGAATTGAGGGAACAAAAAACACTGACCTGGTAATTTCTCCAAAATGCACAAGAGGAATGAAGACAACAAATTATGAATGGTAAATGAAGAAGAAATTGAAAAATACCCGAAAACACTAGGCAATGCTAATTCCATCAATCTTAACATTAGGAATGTGGGAAATCTTATGCCAATCACTGCCTGTCCCTTTCTGACACCGTGGATTCAACAAAGGACATTCAGAGATATCAAGAGAAGAAAGACACGAGGGCAGCCCCTGTTCAGGCAAGCACTGCAGATTTCCACAATTCTGAATTGACAAGCGTCTAAGGGAGATGAGGTGTTGAAAGCCCATTCGATTCAGATCTCTAAGGTTTTGAAACCCATTCATCCGAAGAGAAGTGAGAGATGGAGGCAATCCCTCTTCTAGCAAGCCCAGAAGCTTTTTAGATTCAAAAATCGTCAAATCTTTAAGCGAGATGAAGTTTTTTAAGCCACCCTTCACATTCTCTTCTTCTTGTGAGTTGTACTTGAGATTTTTGCAATTATAAATACGCAACTCTTCAAGGTAGATGTGGTGTTGAAAGAAATTTTTGCCCAGGTCTTCAAGCTTCGGAAGCTCTTCTAAACAGAGAGAAGTTAGAGACGTCGGTAGCCCATTTTCAGACAAGCACTGAAGGTTTCCACAATCTACAATACTCAACTCTTTAAGGGAGATAAGGTGTTGAAGGCCGCCCTTGCCAAGGTCTTCAAGCTTCGGAAGCACGTATAAACGGAGAAAAGTTAGAGACGTGGGTAGCCCATTTTCGGACAAGCACTGAAGGTTTTCACAATTTCCAATACGCAACTGTTCAAGGGAGATGAGGTGTTGAAGGCCGCCCTTGCCAAGGTCTTCAAGCTTCGGAAGCACGTATAAACGGAGAAAAGTTAGAGACGTGGGTAGCCTATTTTCAGACAAGCACTGAAGGTTTTCACAATTTCCAATACGCAACTGTTCAAGGGAGATGAGGTGTTGAAGGCCGCCCTTGCCAAGGTTTTCAAGCTTCGGAAGCTCGTATAAACGGAGAGAAGTTAAAGACGTGGGTAACCCATTTTCAGACAAACACTGAAGGTTTCCACAACATTCAATACTCAACTCTTTAAGAGAGACGAGGTGTTGAAGGCCGCCCTTGCCAAGGTCTTCAAGCTTCGGTAGACCGTGTAAATGGAGAAAAGTCAAAGACGTCGGTAGCCCATTTTCAGACAAGCACTGAAGGATTTCACAATTTCCAATTCTCAACTCTTTAAGAGAGATGAGGTGTTGAAGGCCCTTGCCAAGGTCTTCAAGCTTCAGAAGCATTACTAAATGGAGAGAAGTCAGAGCGTGCAGCCCTTCTCCCAGAAAGCATTGGAGCTCTTCGCAATGTTCAATTCTCAACTCTTCAAGACAAGGAAAGTGTTGAAAGTTGTCCGGTAAGCATACATTTAGGTTGGGACAATCCCGGATACTAAGATGCTCAAGACTGGGGAAACATCCACCATCTTCACGACTTTCAGGAAACGACCACTCTTGCCACTCTGACAAATCTTCAAATTCCAACCATTTTAAAGATCTAAACGGCTTACTACTGTAGAAAAATTCAGCGCCTATTCTTTCCACACCACGACACCGGTAAATGTAAAGCTCTTGAAGAGAAGTTAGTTGACCAAGTGGTGGCAATACACGACAGTTGCAACAATTAGTTAGACGCACACTAACCATTGCTTCATATGAACAATGGCCCAACCAACTAGGGAGTGTTTCAACTCCATAACCATCAATGACAAGCTCTGTTAGATTTGGATGAGGTTGTAGTGCATCAAGTACTTCTTTATCTTTTCTTGAATCATCACTATGATCGTTATAGCTCCAGCAACATGCTAGCTTACTGAGAAACTTCTTATCCTTTATATAAGACTCCCGAACATTTTCAATGCCATCAACATTTTGAAGCCCTGAGATTTCCAGTGCTCCAGATAGAAAACGTAACCCTTCTAACTCCTCAATGCTGGAGCCTCCATTTTCGCCAATAACAAAGTAACCTAGTGTCTGTAAATCTTTCAAATTGCGCATTTTAGGTGGCATCTTCTTGAGAGGTACTTGTTCGATATTGAGGTGGCACAAATTGACTAGGTTTCCCATGTCAGTTGGCAACTGAGTTAGCTTCCTGCACCCTGATAATTGTAGTGTCTGCAAATTATATAGACCACAAAGCGTGTTGGGTATCTCTTTAAGATCAAAATTGTTTGATAAGTCCAAATATCTCAAATGCTTTAAATTGCCAATTGAATCAGGCAATTTTGTGAAACCAAATCGAGATAGACAAAGAGCTCTTAAGCATCCTCCTACCCTTAGCAACGTTTTCAACAGTGACACTATACCTGGTGATTCACAAAGATAATAGCGTGGTGGCAATTGCAAGAAACTGCGGATACTCTTAGCATCTGACAAAACTTCAGCAAATTTCTCATAGTCCTCTATTTTGGAATATGAAAAATGACGAGTCTTGCTAGAAAATTTAGCATTGACGTTGTCATCCAACCTCATAGAAAATTCGCCTGATACAAGCATTGCTAAATCATGAATGAGGTCATGCATTAAGATAGTCGACTTATCCTTACCCAATGGCTGGAACAATGACCTTGATATCAAATCTTGGAAGTACTCGTTCCCAACATCCTCAATTTGTTTTTCTTCACTTCTAGGACATTGCAGAAGACCTTCCGCCATCCAGAGCAGTATTATTTTTTCCTTTTCAGATTCATTTATTACATAATCCTTCGGAAACATTGAACAGTAAGCAAAGCACTGCTTCAGGTGTGAAGGCAAATAAAGGTAGCTCAGCCACAACGAAGGCAAAATGTTGTTGCTGTGCTTACCTCCTAAATGCAACTCCCATATGTCATTATTCAGTATCTCTTTCCACTCGTTGGGATCCAAAACCGAGCGTAGGAGACCAGCAAGAGACTTGACAGCTAAAGGAACACCCTTGCACTTCTTAACAATATCTCTGCCAATTGCTTGTAATTCTGGGTATGTCTCCGAACTTGCATTTTTAAACGCATGATCTGCAAATAACTTCCAGCATTCATCATCAGATACTGTCTTCAAGGGATATGTTGGCAGATTTCCCATCTTATTCGCAACTTTGTCACTGCGTGTCGTCACAATGATCCTGCTTCCATGTGCTCCGGATTGGAGAGAACTCAGCAAGGCATCCCATTGCTCGTAGTTCTCATTCCATACATCGTCCAGAACAAAGAGAAACCTCTTGCCACTCAATTCCTTCTTTAACTTGCATTGAAGTTGATAGAGATCCTCGATTTCACATTTTTTAGAGGTAATCTCTTGAAGGATTTTTTTAGCTATAATTGAAACGTCAGATTCATCCGATACAATAACCCATGATCTGATATGAAACTGGTCCTTCACTCTATTGTCCCCATAAACCAGTTGAGCAAGGGTGGTTTTGCCGATGCCACCCATGCCTGTTATAGGAATTACGGAGATCTTGTTGCTACTACTACCATTATCTGATAGCAATAGCTCCATGATTTTCTCCTTATCATCATTCCTCCCATAGACAGAAGATTCATCTGCCAAAGAAGCAGGCAATCTTTGTGAAGCTATGCTTTTGACACCTTGTTTTAGGCCAAGGAGATCCTTTTGTTTGACAATATACTCTAAAATATCAAGGATCTCCTGTATGGCTTGGTCAAATGTAGTGCAAGAACTAGAAAGGCTGGATTTGAGTTTCTTAAAGCCGCTTCCGGATTTAGATTCAACCTCGTACCTTAAAATTTCATAGTTGATGTCATCCAGCAACTCTTCTGCAACACAGATGGCTTCTTTGAGCTCAAAAAGCCACTCTCTCGCATTTGGATTCGTGAGTTGTTTCAGCTCAGCATCATCCAAGACTTGATTAGCAGAACACAGCATGATCTTCAGCTTCTTGAGCAACCGGTCATTGAGCTTCAATCCTCGGAAAAAGTTCAGGTACTCGGGAGAACCCAGTTTGTCAAACAGCTTCCCAAACAAAGAAGAGAGAAAAGCTCCTCCCACAAGTTCAGCCGCCATGTTTTCTCGATATTGCAATAACAGAAGGAAGGAAGAAAGGAAAGAAAGGAAAGTTAGGTGAAACTCTCTATTGCAACTCATAATTAGCAGAGCAAAGAAGGGAGAAAGTCTGTTATTCTTTCTTCACAGGTTTACACGAGAATACCCATAGTCAACAGGAAAGTGGGTGGAAGACACTGAACGTTAGAGTAAACAAATGGGCAAACATAGATTATCCAATGAGTAAACAAATGGGGTTAAGTAAAACGTGTTTCTCTAAAACATAAAACTAAAAATAAGTGCGTCCATAAACTTTTCTCTTACTTAGTTCATCTAAATCTGATTCCCATTTTTTACTCCCCTAATCTTTAGATCTAGCAGTGAAATCAACATATTGTGTCGGTGCAAACGCACATGAAAGATAAAATTTTTATGGAGATTTAGAAAGATAATTAATTTTCATTGAGGACAAAATTAGAAAAATATACTTTTAAAAGTAAATTTGATAAAAAAAAAAAAATTCTCTGAGACGGAATCTCCCACACAACGACTATGGGAGTTTAATTTATAATAACAAATAAAATACAAACATGTTGGGACTAAAAACAAAAAATTTAACATGTAAAGTGATTGTTAATATATTTGGAGCTTATCACATGACTTGTCATTGAGTTCTGCAAAGTGTGCAAATAATCGAAGTTTTTTTAATAATTATTTGTAATAATAAATGATACGCAAAAGAATTAGACGCTAAAAGTCATAATTCATAGAGGTACATTTCAATTCAAATTCATTCAATCAACCTAGTCTCTACTAGGTTTTGTTTCTCTCTCTTTCGGAAAGTTTTGTTGGATCAAAAGAATTATATGCTTTCTTTTTTCTTTTATATTTTTTTTTTCGAGTTTGCTTTCTGTCGATGGATTGTTTTGTCTCTCTGTTGCTCTCTTTGGATAGTAATCCTTTGAGTGTTAACACTTCTTACTACGTTTTATTATTCGATAATATCTTTTGAGTGATTTTACAGGCATGTCTCTATTAACTCTCTACACCCACTTTCAAACATGCATCCCGATTAAATGTTTAAATTTACTTATGACATTCCAAAACTATCCTTAACTATTTTCATAAAATAAAATTACTCCATCACTTCCAATTTCTTTTCATACCCATTTTGTGTTGTTTTGTTTGTTTGTTTTTTTTCTTTTTTTCTTTTTTTTCCCAAAGCCCAATGCTTATGGCGTGCATTGTATATCGTCTTTGTTGCGCTAGTTTTGGACAGATAGATCTCTTGATTTCAATGTATTTAGTATTAATCTTTGGTGGACCATATTCTTGAATTGGTTTATTAACAACGATGTTTCTTCTTTCGCTAATCTCTTTACAAATGAGTGTCCCTCAACATAATTTTGCAAATAAATGATTGTGTACTACACTGAGAACATTCACCAACCAAATTATTATAAAAAAATAAAAATAAAAAAATAAAAAAATAAATAAAAGAAGAAGAAGAAGAAGAAGAGCAAGGCATTAAAAAATCAGGATAAAATTAAGGGATTTGCAATATAGGCATAACACAAGTAAAAAACATAATGGTAAAAGTATTATAAAGAATATTCACATAGCTTACTATAATTTGTTCTTTTGAAAATTCATTGAAGAGTGAAAATTAGTGTTTTATTATAGGTTTCAAAATAATGATTTATAAGTTGTTTATTTCACGATTAATATGTAGGTGTGTATGGAAAGGAAAAAAAAAATAAGAACATCATTATTAATAAGTTTCTTTTTTATATAATAAAATCTTAATTACATAATTAAGACTATAAAAGTTACCTTTTCATATGTTAATAGAAATGTCTCGAAAGTCAAGTGAAGTGTGTGAATAAAATCACCCATATCTTTTTGATGTAGGATTGGACATAGTACATGTCAACTTCATTGAGATATCTTTAAAATTGCTATTTTAGTTTAATTTAAATTTTTCATAGTTTATCTTTATTTCAATAACTTTATTAGTTTGAACTTTAGCTTTTGTGGAAAATTCATGATACTACACAAGTTTCATAACCATCTCTAGCTTATAAACAAGGACTTATTCATGTAACAACCACCCATTTTGCTTATTTATGATTTCCTTATTCAGGAACATGAAGGTTTATGTGTAATGTTTAAGTTGATTTTATCAGACTATAATTGAGTTTTTTTATAGTCTTACAAGACTCAATAATAGTTTGAAATTCATGATTTTTTTTAGTTGGTCAAAGTTTGACCAAGGTTGACTTTAGGTTGACTAAGGTTTGATCAAGGTTGACTAAGGCTTGACCAAGGTTAACTTTAGGTTAACTAAAGTTTGACCAAGGTTGACTTTAGGTTGACTAAAGTTTGAACAAGGTTGACTAAAGTTGATCAAGATAATAATATAATAATCAGTATGGAAACTATACTGTAAAAACCGTCATCACATATGAAAATGTAAATTAAGGTATGAGACCACTTTAGAAAAATCAAGCATAATATTTAGGACAATATGGGCTACGTAGCTTCAAGTCCTAAGAAAAACCCACACATAGTCCAGTTAAGTGCAGATAAATTCTGGACTACAGTCCAGTATAACAATACTGTTATTAGTTGAAAACAATATTAGTATTATTTGAGTTATGAAGAAAATGGACTGCTATTTAAGGAAATTGCCAAACATGGCCTTAGTAGGGTGACAACTCATACATGATAATTATGGGATTTTTGAATTAAAAATTTAAAGGATAATATTGCATTTAATTTGGGTGCAAGGTGGCACAAGATGGCTGGCCACTCCTAGGGGTTTGTGGGCAAATAAAAAGTTTTTGAGGTTAGCTTTGCAATTAAGGATGAAAAATAATTCAAAAAGAAAAACATTTTTCACCTATAAATAGCTGATGGGAGGAGCAACTTTTTGGCTCATTTTATTCAAGAATTGCCCCAAAACTTTGCTTCTCTTTTTCTCACCCTAGCAGCCAAACTTGAGAGGAAAAAAAAGAGTGGTGGCCGGTTGTTGGTAGGGCAAGAAAGGAAGGGAAATTTGACCTAAAGCTTAGAACCAACCTCCTCTTTTGCTAAGGTATTCTCCCTAGACTCCCTATGCTTTTCTATTAAGCCTTAAATTCAAATTTATGTGTATTTCTTATGTGGGTATGTAAGAGCATAAGCTCACCCATTTAATTTCATACAATAGGTCTAATTGCTTAGTTATGTGCTTGATTTGGTTCTATGGTATCAATCTATGTTTTGGTGTATGGTTGATAGTATGATTGTGAGATATAATGGTTTGCATGCATGCCTATGAAGTGTATGTTATATGTCCCCATAAGTTGATAGAGATGTAGATTATGCATGGTTGAATTATAAGATGGTTAGAAGCTTGTATGTTGAGTGTTGTATGCAAATTAGCTCTAAAACCTCATGTAGGCAAGGGAACACCACATAGGTTGTGTGGCTCAAAACAAATGCATGGCTGTTAGAAACTGACGTTAAAGCACTGTATGATGTCATAGGCTCATGGTTGTGACCGTTTGAGATAGTTTGCACGTAAAATTTACGTAAAAAGAACCACATGTAAAATTGCCAGTTTTCGGGTAAAACTGGACAGTTTTCTGGTAAGACAATTTTGAGGCCCTTAAAAGCCGAATTTGGGAAAAGTTAAAACACAAAAGTTGTAGAAAATTGAAAATCCTATAAGGAAACATAGGCAGATTTTGAAAAAGAAGCTCCAAAGGCTTCCATTTTTACGAAAACCCGAGCCCAGGGCTGCCCAGACCCTATGCACGGCCAGCAGGCTTTAACCCGAAATTTGAGCAAGATAAAAGCAGAACTAGATTTTGAGCAAAACATGAAAGTTGTAGGATTTTTCAGGATCTACAACTTTCATAAAGAAAAATTTTTCAAATTCCAACTGGATTTTAAGATAAAACTGAGTTTTAAAAACTGTAAAGGAAAACAGAAAATTCTTGCACAAACTTTTAAAAACAGTGCATGAACAGGCAATTCCTGTATATGCACCAACCACTAAAATTATGGACTAATTTTCAAAGATAGATTTAAGGTCTTATAAATTTTATGACCTATGTTCAAAAATAATAAATATATGGGCCAAATTATTTTGAAATCCTCTTTACAAAGAGTTAACCGATGGTAACCAATTAGGATACTTAAGTCATTGGGTTAGGCCCAAGACCCATGGTTACCAATAGTAACCAAATGGGATATTACCTTAAAAAAATAAGTAGGCCTTGGTAACCCAATAAGATTAATTAGGCCTCATACCTAAGGTTACCAATAGTAACCTAATAGAATAAAACCATAAAACTAATTGAGCCCTAGTTCTAGTAACCTAATAGGATATCATTCAAGTTTTATTCTAGGGTTATCCATAGTAACCTAATGGGGTATTCATTTTAATTTATAAGGCCTAAAACCCAAGGTTACCTAAAGTAACCTATTGGAATACGGATTAAAAGTAATTGGGCTTAGGCCCAAAGTGAGGAATAGTAACCTAACACTATTCAAATACAATTGGGCTTAGTACCCAAGGTTACTTTAAGTAATCAAACAAGTTATCCTAAGGTGTTATTGGGGGGACATATAACTAAGGATACTCATAGGTGTTGGTTAGGATACCAACATTTAATGCAATGACTTATGGTAAGATAGGATGATTCTTATCTCACATTCTTTTGAAAAACAGGAAGGTAACCTGTTGTTGCAAATCGGTTGAAGCAACAAACACAGGACGTAGTCTGATCTGTAAGTACAACTCCGCCTACAGCATCGGCAAATTGTTTTAATGTTTTGTATGTTTTTCAAAGCTCATATATGTGATGCATATAATTTATGTTATACTATTATGGCATCATAAAGCATGCCCACTAATGATAAGTCACATGGTAAGAATAATATCAAGTTTCAAGTAAGAAACTGTTTTCAAGTATGTAATGATTTCCAAGGATGAAATGGTTCTTCAAATATGTTTTAAAACAAGAACAAGTTTTTAAAGATAATAGCAAGCAAGTTGTTTGGTGTCGTACCGACCCGTTCTAGGTCGGGTATGGTCCATGGTTTGAGTTGGATTGGACTGGCCGCCCCAACCACTCCATGGCTGCGCGCCACGGTACGTTCACTTATGTAAGGGGCCCAAAAAGATGCTAGCATAAAGAATGTGATAAGAAAGCATAAATGGATCGTGTATATCTTTGTCAAAATGATTTTACGAATGATAAGTTGTACTTGCTGAGCGAAAGCTCATTACTCACGTTTATGCTATAGTTAAGCAGCCTATCAGTAATGTGTGATACATGACTATGAATGGTGGTACTGCAGACTGTGAAATTTTGGGAGGGACACCGCCACGCGTATTGGACGCTTATTATAGTGTATAATACTTAGTAAGTGTTATGTAATATGTTGAAAATGTTCAGACCATGTTTCTTAATTATAGACGTACTTGTGTATGTATATATATAAGTTTATATAAAAAAAAAAATTTGTACTTTTCATGAATGAGTAATGTAAAGTAAGTAAGGTAACAGCCCTGCATAGGTGGGGTGTTACAATTCAATTATCACTTTTCGGTCTTAAATCAAATACCAAATCATGTAAAAGTTGGTCAGAAATTCACAAGCATTAAGCATAGATTAAAATACTCAACATATATATAACTGAATAGAACATCAATCAATTAAAAATAAAAAAACTCAAATAATTATAATTCGGACAGATCGTATCCCTAAAAAAGAAAATTACTTCATAAATAAAAATAGAAATCTATAAAATAACAGTTCAATCATTCTCAATTACAAAAATAAAAAGATAAGAAAATAAAGTAAGAAAACCCAATTATGGAGGTGTCACAAATCTCCAAAGCCTCCTCCTAAATTTTATTCTCCCTCTCATCTTGATGATTTAAGATAATCTCTTCCTAATTTTGTAGAAAACTAAACCTAAAACTTAAAAAAAGAAAAAAAAATCCTTTTTCTTCTTTGATTTTCGACTTCTCCCGTAGCCAAAAACACTCAGCACAGAGCCCAAGGCTCCTTTCTATAACCTCTAAGCCACTGCCTTTAGACCTAGGTTTTTCCCTTTTTTTTTTTTCCTTTTCTTTTTTCTGCTGTAGACGCTGACACGTAGCAGTCGCAGGCCCCACAAAGACAATGGCGATGGACAATGTAATACTTAGATTTTTCATGTTACTATTTTCTTTTTAAGAAATTAATTTTTATGCCATGAAGGTATTTGTGAAAAAGCTCGATTTAGAGCTTTTGTTCGATTTTGTGATTTTTTATGAGTCGATGAGACTCAAAATAGAATGTTAAGGTTAGCAAACGGCCTTTTGAGTTGAAAAAGGTGAAAAAGTGCATGATTTCATGAAGGTCAAAGATTTGACCAAAAAGTCAACTTTGACCGAGAAAGTCAAAGTTTGACCAAGAACAGTCAAAGAGTTGACTTCGCAGTATTATGAGATACAATATGGAAAAGATACTGTGAAACTTGTCATTACCAGTAATATAGCATGAATAGACTTTAAAACCACCTTAGAAAATTAAACACACCTAGTGGAGATTAAAGTCAAAAAGGGCTTGGAAAAATAAGAAAAATTTTATACTGTCCATTTTTACACAGATAAATTTTAGACTGCAGTATAGTATAAAAATACTGTGTATAAGTGAACACAGCATTGGAAATATCTGTGTAGCTCAAAAATGGACTGCATTATGAAGAAATTAGCCAAACAAGGCTTAATGGTGGATGGCATCATCATGGCCCTTAATTATGACATCATAATTATTTAATTAGCTTGGAAAGAAATATTTTGCTTGTTCAACAAGCACTTCGCCGGCCACCTCACCCCCCACTTTAATGTGAATATGAGTTTTTGTGGGGTTTTTCTATAATTTTCAAAAGATTCTCAACCTCTATAAATAGGGGGAGCCATTATTCACTTTAATAGAAAAACTTGGCCAAACTCTTGCTCTTTTTCTTCAGAAAATCCGCAGCCTAGGGAGGAGAGAAAGAGAAAAGAAAAACAAAAATTTCCAAGAAGGATTTGTAGGGGAGAATTCGGATTTGAGCTAGGAACCAAGGAAAAAAAAGTTTGAAAAGTTTTGGAGCCACTTTGGCTTTGGTGGCCGAGAGTGAGGGGAAGAAGAAAAGGAAGAGAAAAGTTGAAAAATTTTTGGGGGAAAGCCTTATGGTGTGGTCGGACTTGTGGAAAGGCAATCAAGAGGCTAACAAAAATTTTTGGTGCCCATTTGGAGATCAGGAGCCGAGTGGAAGGAGGATTAAGGGGAGGAGGAAAATTTGGATTCCAAACCCTAACTTTGATCTAAGGTAACCCTTTGAGACCTAATCTTCCAATTTAGCTTTCAATTTGAAATTTACTTATATTTTAAGTTGAAGTTTGTAAGGACATAAATCCAATTTAATTTCTTGCTCTAGGTGTGATAGGTTGTGCTTGATTTAGGATTTAGGGGTGAATGGCTTATTTATGTTGTTGCTTTTTAATTTGTGCTTGATTGAATGCTAGGATGCATGTTAGATGGTGAATGATTGGTATGTTCCCAGTTTTTGTGCAAATCAGCCCTAGACAGCTCATGCTAGGTTGTAGCTTAAGAGTGTATGCCAAGTTGTATACTTGAATGTGAGACAAAAAGTAGAACCATGCAAACCTAGGACTAGGGTAGTTCGGGTTTTGGTTTGCATGGGCACATTTGAATTGCATGATGGTTCATGTGGGACGTTAGAAAACGCTGCTTGTATGTTATTTAGGCTCCCGCGTGTTCGGTTGAGTTAGACTCCGTGCAATAGGGCGTAAAATAAAACTAATAAGGAAAACTACCAGTTCGGACTTGGAACTGTCCAGTTTTCTGGTAAGTGAAATTTGGGGCCTTTAGAGGCCAAATGGGGTAAAACGTAAAACATAAAAGTTGTTCAGAACAAGTTTTCCTAGAGGAGGACGTGGACGGATTTTCAAAATAAGGCTTCAATGCCCTTCGTTTTTGTAAAAACCCGAGCCTGAACTGTGCCTAGTAGTTATGCACAGCCAGGTGAGTTCAAATAGAAAAATGAACTAGTTAGAGTCTGAATTAAATTTTTCATTAAACATGAAAGTTTTAGGATTTTTTTAGAGCTAAAACTTTCGTGAAGAAAACTTTTTCAAATTCGGAATGAATTTTTAAACTGACATTGTTTTGCAAAGACTGTGCAGTGAACAAAAAATTCTTGCACAGGATTTTCTGAAACTAGTTCGGAAAAAACTGTTTTTCTTCTCCAAAATCATTATTTTGACTATGGAAACTGTTCCAAAGGCAGTTTTCAGCCCCAAATGATTTTTATAAAGATCCGTTTCGAAAATATGAATTTTTACAAGTTAAATAAAGAATTTTGTGAATTTTTCCTCAACTTTTTCAAAGTAAGAAAAAATTGGGATTTTAAGCTAGGGTATAGCGAAATGAACGTAACGGATGGTAATCGGGAAGGATACCCGAGTTACTGAGTTAAGCCCAAAGTTGACCATAGAAGGTTGACTATAGTTGACCGAGGGTTGACCTTAGTTGACCAAGGGTTGACTTTGGTTGACCTAATGTTTAACTAAGTTTGACCTTAAGGGTTACCCAATATAACCTTAAGGGATACCAAAACCTATAATTGGGCTAGGATATAAGGGTTAATGGAAATAACCCAATGATTATGACGTAAGAATAAAGCCCAAGATTGGAGAGAAGCTTAACCCTAATGGTATGATTGAGGGCTTAGCACAAAATGTTATCCAATGTAACCTCTTAAGAGATAATTTAAATTTAAACAATAGGGTTACTATTTGTAACCACGTAAGATATCAAGTAATGGGGACATACCACTAGGATTTTGTAGGCATGTTGGTTAGGTCACCAACATTCCACAATGTTAAGTAGACGCTTACCTATGTCCTTCTTCAAGCAGGGAGAAACCTGCAGCTGTACCCAGAGGAGGAGCAGTAATTCGCGGGACATAGCAGGAGAGGTAACTACAACTCCGCCTACAGCATAGACTTTGTGTTGTTGCTTGCTAAAGTATGTTAAATGTATGCTAGGGTTATATGTTGTATTGTTATATGTTATGCATTGCATGATGCATATTGTGTTTGCTGTATTATTGTATCATGTAGCTATATGTTACGTGATTGCCATGTTGTGCTATGTTGTATGTTAAGTAAGGATATATGATAAGTCAAGTTTATGAATCATGCTATGATAAGTTATGATGTATGTTACGTTAAGTTTATGATGTAAAGTATGTTATGGCTTATGTAAGAGTGACATCACGATATATGTTCATTAAATTATAAGATGAGATTAAAGATCAAGAAAGTAAGATGGCAAGCAAGTTGCCTGTGTCGTGCCGACCCGCTCTCAGGTCGGATTGGACTATGGTTTGAGTTGGAAATGGACTGGCCACCCCAACCACTCCATAGTCGCGTGCCCGGTACGTACACTCAAGTAAGGGGCCCATAAGAAGAAAAGTAAGATAAGTAAGAAAAAGAAGAAAAGTAAGAAAGCAAGTTTAGAATGAAAGAAAAGCATAATATGAGCATAACCGGATCATGCATCTATTATGAAATGCTATGTTATGTAATGATGTGAAATTGTATGTTATGATGATACAATGAGATATGCTATGACGAGCTAAGTTAGAATGTGTATGCTACGTTATATTGTTATGACGCGGTATAGATAGTTGTACTTGCTGAGCGAAAACTCATTGTCTTACGTCTATGCTGTAGGTAAGCAACCTGTCAGCAATATGTGATACAAGATGGAAGTGCGAGACGGGGCATACTGTGAAATGTGGGAGTTCGATGCCGTTGCGCGTTTCGTTCATTATGTATTTCTTTTATGTTGAATAATTTCTTTAAGACATGCTTTATATGTTTAGACGTTATAAGCCCCGTAAAAAAAAAAAATTTCTGCTGTGTTTCGCTAGATAAGTAAGTACGGTAAGTTAAATAAGTAAGTATGTATGTACGGTAACGGCCTGTGCTAGGCGGGTCGTTACAGACAACTAGCTGGAGGAAACAAGCAGACACTTGATGAGCTTCTTCTGGTGGAAAATGATGCTGCATGTACGAAACAGTGGGACGCGAAGCATGCAATCCAACACACGGCCTTGGACGTGCCTAGAGGTGTGCATGAAACGCAATCACGATTTGGGCCTTCACTTCATTGATCTGATGGCCCAAACCAAGAGTGAGTGCGCGTGGGTCTTTCTAGGAGTGATGGATGATAACTCCGAATTTCCTTTTACAATTTTGAATTTCTTTTTATCACATGCTAAGCTAATAGAGAGTCTTTTGTT
>CM046376.1:2042802-2067802 GCA_025413485.1 Ficus microcarpa
GTTTAAACAAAAAGAGAGAGAATACCATGTTGAAGGGTATAATCATCATGCATGTTGAAGCACAAAACACCTTTTATTTTGTTGTCTCTCCTCTCTTTTAAAAATAGTCTTCCAAGCACTCTTCAGGTTTATTCTTTTTCATTTTTTTCCCCTGTCCTTTAATATAGGAAGTATATGCTTATTAAGGTCTTCTATTCCAAAATATTTTTTCTTTCTTTTATCGACAGGCCCTCTATTAAAAAATGTAACTGTTTGTTTACGTATCAAATCAGATGTGAAATCACTTTTCGGAACAACATTGAGCTTGTATTGTCATGTAAATTTTCTTCTGTTCAAAGAGGTTTGAAAGTTGCATGGTTTATTGTCGAATAAAAGTCGAATAAAAAATTGAAGGAGATAATGGAAGCATCAAACAAAAAATCCTTTAAATAAGCCTATTATATATAGCTAATAAGTTTTTTTTTCAATTAAGAAAATGATGAATATCGATTATATTTTATAACTTCGGAATTTGACTACGACCAAGATGCTTAGATGTTGTCTAAAAACAAACTCTAAAGGCCAACGTTGGGTACATTTGCACTTCTTCGTCACTTTTTTTCTGTGACGATTCAAACAAGCTGATTAGCGACATTAATGTTTGATCCAAAGACAGCTCATTCATATGTTCACTGAGAAATTGATTGACGTGATGTTATAACCATAGGCGGATTTAAAAAGAGACGAGTGGGGGTACTACCCTCGTTGAAGAATTTTTCCGTTTAATTTTATCTCGAACATTTTGCAATTTTTATATTTTACTTTCACTAAAAATTAGAAATTCTCACGCGTTCCTTATTAAAATTTATTCTATTTAAAAATTTTATAGCTTTACTATTTTACTCTGATCGTATAGTTTCCTCTATAATTTTACCTTTACTATTTACACTTTAAAATTACTTATTTAGAACAAAATTAATATTGGAATATGCTCCAACTAAAACATGACCGACAATCTAATGTTAATAACATGACATGTAATATAATTGACTAAAAACAAGGTTATCATTCCTTAAGAAAATTTTGCTCTTTTTTCTATGGCGGATTCGTTAGGGCCACATCAAGTAAATTTCTACGTAATACTTTACAGGAAAAAGTCAGAACTAAATGCAAATGGTAGGCAGCTTTCCCGGCTTTTAATTTTTCTCATAATTGTACCAGGAAAACTATCATATTTGAACCTACCGTTTTGATCTACAATAATAATTATTTAATTTTAATATAATGTGTGCTTAGTTGGTGGTAAAACATTTCATTTAAATATTTTCACAATTCATAATATTTGAACTCAAATTCAAATCAAAGTTTACGATGTCCAGAGTGGGGGCTGCCATCACCATTAAATTTTTCTTATTTTAAAATTTAGTCTTTTTTTAATGATTTTTCTTTTTTGACCACACTCAAAATTAATTATCTAATATAAACCCCACTAAAAACTCTAATCTTTTTCCTACAAACTCATTGGACACATACATCAAGTAAGAAAATTTTAATCGTATTAAGAATGAAGTTATCATACAGGATTTAGTTTTGATATAAGACCACATTGAACTAGAAGGCTAGTTCCATCGTTGGTTGTAATTCTCTAAATTACTTAGATTCGTGTCTATTTCCAGCATTTAATTTGTGCTATTGACAAGGAACAAAAAAAAAAAAAAAAAGAAACTTTTTTTTTGTTGTACCTCATTAAATGTAGCAACTAATATTTAAAAACGCACACATCTATAGATATATCATTTTCCAAGAAGCTATTACCTAAATTCCGAGAGTGAAAGAAGGAAGTCTAGAATAGTAGTCAATAAATTAAACTAGAAGAAAACTCATGCCCTTGTTTTCTTACCGTGCTACACGGATTCCTCGGGGCCAGTCATTTGATATCCACATCAATTTGTAAATTTCTATGCAATTTCCGTGGAAAAAAAAGTCAGTACCAAACTAAATGGTAGGCAACTTCTTGGTAAGCTTCTCTTATTGTGCAAAATTAATGATCACCTTGTAAGCTTTTCTAACAATCTTCTTTATTTATTTATTTATTGAGTTTATGGTTTCACTACTCTTTAAGAGAGAATGAGTAAATATATCAGCAAAAAGTGAAAATAAATCATAAAATAAAGCATTTTGACAAAAATGGAAATTTCCCTTATGAATATGCTGATTTTATATCATCATTTATTATAAATTTAGTCTTTTTTTTAATGATTTTTCTTTTTTATCCATACTCAAAATTAATTATCTTATATAAATCCCACTAAAAACTCTATTCTTTTTCCTACAAGGCCATTGTACATATACGCCTAGTAGGAAATTTTTATCGTATTAAGAATGAAGTTATCATACTTAGTTTTAATATACGCCCTTGTTGAACTAGAAGGCTAGTTTTGTGTCTGGTTGTATTGTATTATGAATTTTCTCTAAATTACTTTGATTCGTGTCCATTTCCAGCGTTTAATTTGTGCTATTGACAAGGAACCAAAAAAAAAAAAAAAACTTTTTCTTTGTTGTACCTCATTAAATGTAGCAACTAATATATAAATATATATATATATATATAGATACACACACTTATATAGGTGTATCATTTTCCAAGCAGCTATTACCTAAATTCCGAGAGTGAAAGAAGGAAGTCTAGAAATAGTAGTCAATAAATTAAACTAGAAGAAAACACATGCCCTTGTTTTGTTTCTGTCCTACACGGATTCCTCAGGGCCACTCATTTAATATCCATATCAATTTGTAAATTTTTATGCAATTTCTATGGGAAAAAAAAAAGTCAGTACCAAATCTAAATGGTAGGCAACTTCTTGGTAAGCTTCTCTCATTGTGCAAAATTAATGATCACCTTGTAAGCTTTTCTAACAATCTTCTTTATTTATTTATTGAGTTTATGGTTTCACTACTCTTTAAGAGAGAATGAGTAAATATATCAGAAAAAAGTGAAAATAAATCATAAAACAAAGCATTTTGACAAAAATAGAAATTTCCCATATGAATATGCTGATTTTATATGAGGGGTAAAATTGATCATCATCATATCTAAATTTTATGGCTTAAACTGTTTTTTTTTTTTTTTTATTATTATTTTTGGGAGCATTTTCATTTTAGGGAGCATGACATCTTACCTTATTAAAAAATTCAATAATATTAAACATTCTTTCCCGTGATTATTAAAGTCAATAAATACCAATGATAAGAAAGCAAATCATACCAAAAAAATAGTAGATAATAGTATAATTATAGCTTTTTATTCATAGAACTGGATTATTTTCCTGAATCCTTCCCTGAAACAAAAGTTGAGGTGTTGAAAGCCCATTTGGTTCAGATCTCTAAGATCAACTTCAGCCCTTGTTTTTGTTGAAGGAAGGAAGGAATTAGGGAAGAAAGGAAAGTTCAGAGAGCTCTCTTTTGAAACTTACAAGCAGAGGAAAAAGAAAAGGAAAGTTTTGGGGTTTCGTAATTGCTGTGTCGGCATTATTTCACAAGAAAAAACCCTTTTTACAAATATAGAAAGAAATTAAACAGCTTATTTATTAAAATTATAATAAAGGAGAAAGCATTTCAGGGAATAAAGCAGAAAAGGATTGAAAATAAAAAATGAAAAAGTTAAAAGCAAAATAGTTGGCTAGCATGAGGGCAACAAATGTGAAGGCTAAAAGTTGAGAAACATGTGGTGCGGATAATTTGATAGCCTCATCAATTTGTAAATTTCTAAGGAAAAAAAAAAATCAGTACTTAAAGGTAAGTGGTAGGCAACTTCCTAGCAAGCTTTTCTCATTATGCAAAAGAAATAATCATCTTTTCAACTTTTCTTATCTTATTTTTAGTTTTTATTTATTTATTATTTATTATTATTATTATTGTTATTATTTTGAGTTTATGGTTTCACTACTCTTTAAGAGAGAATGAGTAAATTTCATAAAACGAAGCATTTTCACGAAAATCAAAATGTCCCATAAGAATATACTGATTTATATGAGGGGTAAAATCGATTGTCATTTTATATAAATTTTATTGCTTAAACTGTTTTTTTTAATCATTTTAACAAGGCAATGATATAAAACAATCTTTCTTGTGATCATTAAAGTCAACAAATAACAAGGATAAGGAAGCAAATCATACCAAAAATAATAGATATTAGTATAATTTAGCTTTTTATTCTTTTCTTTGTTACTTACACATTAGTTATGAATACTAGATATGTTGGGCATGCGCATTCATGTCCATTAGGACATTTTTTAATTTTAAAAAAAAAAGTTAGACTAATCAAATGACAACTAAATACTTGTTTATACCCAATCTTTTCTTTTCTTTTTTTTTTTTTTTTAAATTGAGAATGGATAAATTCAAACTTTTCTTCTTTTAATGAAATCAAGTATGAAATTTACAACTTATTAAAACAATTTACCCATTAGTTTTTTATGCACGTGTAACAACTCCAAAATTTACAATATTAATTATCCTCTTAAAAAGAGAATTAAATTGTAAATTTCACTATTAATAACATTTTTTTTTTTAAAATTGGTGATGAGAAAATATAAATATAATGTTACTCTCATTTTCTATTTTAATTGGGATTTTATGAAAATATTATGTAACGACCCGCCTTGCACAGGCCGTTACACTGCTGCTTACATACTTACTTGCATACTTATAAACTAGGTCAAAACACAGCGGAAATTTTTTTTTTTTTTATATACACGAATTAAAACGTGCAACTTAAAAAGAAGCTATCTTGAAATAAACGTAGTCGCATAGAAAAGGTGTTTTGCTAAAACATATTTACATAACTATAAAAACTCAAAAAGGTCAAAACGCATAGCGACTGAAAAATAATCCCACGATTCACAGTTCGCCTCGCCACGCCTCGCCACCTTACATCAAGCATTGCTGACAGGCTGCTTACCTACAGCATAGACGTAAGACAGTGAGCTTTTACTCAGCAAGTACAACTGTCTCGTCCGCAACTTACATATACATATCGAATACATTTCTATTTTAACATACATAATCACATAACCATTCATCATCTCATAACATCATTCATAATTGCATAATCTAACAATGCCTATACATGCATGGTCCAATTATGCTCATCTTTACTTTCTTTGTTTATCTTGCTTTTAGGGCCCTTACCTTGGTGTTCGTAGCCGGCGCGCAACTATGGAGTGGTTGGGGCGGCCAGCCCATTCCAACTCAAACCATAGTCCTACCCGACCTCGGACGGGTGGTACTACACCGGCAAGCTCGCTTGCCTTCTTATCTTTTCTTATCTTTTCTTAATTCAATCTTGAGTTCATTAGTCTCATATGGATTAGTGAACATGCATCGTGATGTCTCACAATCCTAACTCATACTAGCAATATCATTATGCTTAACATGGAAATCATACTTATTCATGCTTTCTATAAATCAACATATAACATGGCATACTAGCACATATAATATGGAAATTAACATATTGCACAGCATCACATATCAGCACGTAACATTTCATAACATACACCCTTAGCACGCATCTAACTTTACTTGGGTAAGCATCAACTAAAGCCTATGCTGTAGGCGGAGTTGTACTTACCTCTTTTGCAATATCCTCACTGACGCTGTCCTACCTGTCCTCGGAGTACAGCTACACGTCCTCTCCTGCTGGAGAAAGGACATAGGTGAGATTCTGCTTGTTATGGTAGAATGTTGGTGCCCTAACCAACATACCTACTAAAAACTAGTTGTATGTCCCCGTCAGATAACTGACTTGTCCAATTTGGCTTTTTATTGTTTGGGAATAATTTAAACTGGATTATCCCCTTAAGAGGTTACGTTGGATAACCTCGTAAGCTAGATCTTGGTTTACCATTGGGCATTTTTCCTTAAAATCTTGGCTTTTTTATTTCTTATTGAGTCAATGGTCTTGACCCACTTTTCTTGGCCCATTTCAAATTTATGGTAGTCCTTAGGGTTACGTTGGATAACCCTTAAGGTTACCCTTACTGATTGTTGGGTCAACCAAAGTTGACAATTGGTCAACTACTGGTCAATCCTTGTCAATTCTGGGCCCTTTGGGCTTAGGCCCGGTAACTCAGGTCCTATTCCCGGCTACGGCCCGTAATCGGCTTGATTACCATTTTTATCTTGAAAATCCATCTTCTTATTTTAAACTCAATTTCTTAACTTAATTTTCCATTTCCTTTCTTTTTGCACTTTTACAAGATTTTCCTTAAAAATCCTTAAAACTCTTATAAAATTCCGATTTTTGAAATAATTCTTTGTAAATGTCGTTTAGGGTCGAAAACTGCCTTTGGAACAGTTTTCGTAGTTAAAATAATGGTTTAGAACACTTTATAATTTTTTTAAAATATTTTGTAAAACTTTGGTGCAGGAATTTTTGGATTCCCTGCGCACCTCTCATAAAACGTGCCTGGTTTAAAAATCCATCAAGAATTTGAAAAACTTTTCTTCATGAAAGTTGTAGCTCTCGAAAAATTCTAAAACTTTGGAGTTTTGCAAAAAATCTAATTCTGCCTGTATCGATACCAATTTTTATTTGAAAACGGCTGATCCTGAAAAATCTGGATGAAAACTAGGTCTAGAATTAGCCACGGGTTTCGCTAAAAACGAAGGCCGTTGGAGTCTTATTTTGATATTCCGTTTGCGTTGTCCTCTAGGAAAAGTTGTTCTGAGAAACTTTCGTGTTTCAATTTTTAACCCATTCGGCCTCTAAAAGCCTCAAAATTTCACTTTTCCAAAACTGGTCAGATTCTAAACCGAATTTGGCAGTTTTGGGATTTACTTTTGTTTTACGTCCTATTTCGCGAATCTAACTCGACCGACCACTTCGGAAGCCTACAATTTAAGCACACAACGTTTTCTAACGTCCCTTTAAGCCCAAAAATCCATTCTAAACAGCCCACGCAACCCAAAAATTAAAAACAAAACCCTAGGGTTGCTTGGTTCTAATCTAGCATTCCATCACATACAACCATTACAAAAATCAACCCTAGACTAGCATGCATTCTTGGCTGTCAAAGGGGCAGATTTTCGGCTACTAAAGGGGACACACAACCTACGGTTTCTAGCATGAAAAATCATTCAAAAATCAACACAATCAAGCAAGATTTAAAGCCATTCAACCCTAGTTCTAACAAATCAAGCACATACAACTAATTTAGGGCAAAAATAGAAATTGGACTTATGTCCATACAACCCCATTGAAATCTCAAATTGAACTTGAAATTAAGCTCAAAATAAAGAGGGTTAGGGTTTGAGAGATTACCTCAACCAAAGCCAAGTTTGGTTGCAAAATTTCTCCCTTCCTTCCTAGCTCACCACCCCACGGCCACACCTAGAGAAATGGGGACCAAATTTTCGGTTTGGTCTTTTGATTGCTCCTCCTTGAATCCGAACTCAACACAAGCAATAGCCCCCAAAAATTTTCAAGTTTCTCACACCCTTTTTTCCTCCCTCTTTTGGTCGGCCACACCTCCAAAAACCCACTAAAAATTTCTCCACTTTTCTCTTTGCTCTCACCCTTGGAAAACCGAACACCCAAGGCTCAAAAATCCCAAGAAAATTTCTTTGGATCTCTCTTCTCCTTCTCTCCCTCTTGCTGCCGAATTCTAGAGTGAAAAAGCAAGGGTTTGGCTGCACTTTTTTCAATAAAAAGAATGGGGAAATGGGAGGGTAAGTATAGGCAAAATGGAGCTTTGGAGTGTTTGGTGAGTTATCCCTTAATTTGTGGCTTTTCTCCTTCTTTTCCTCTAGTTGCTGCTGAAGATGGTGTGTGGAGGGGGAGCTGCCCATGTGCTAGCTTGTGCTAGTGGAGAAGTGAGGTCATGGGCATGGGCAAATGTCCTTAGCTTGCTATGGCTTGTTTGGTTAGTTTGTTCTCCAAAACTCATTTTTTTCTTTCCTTTGTGCTACACAGATAATTCTAATATTGTGATTCCTCAAAACACAATATTTTTATCTCATACCGAAGTACAAAATTTATCTGTGTGAATTTTTTGATCGAAAAATATTTCTCTCAAATTTTTCCGAACCCTTTTTGCCCTTAAACTCTAACTTGGTGTGCTTGATTTTCTAGGGACGTTTTAAGGCTTATTCTTGCTAACTAATTCACAAAACATAATTCTCAGAACTCTTTTCGCGCTGTAATTGAAAAATCTCGTAAAGTCAACCATTTGACTTTTTGTCGGTGAAACTTTGACTTTTTCGGTCAAAGTTGACTTTCGTGAAATTTTGCACTGTTGCGGTCTTCTCGACTTGAAAGGTCCGTTTTCAAGCTTAGAAATTAATTTTGAGTTTTCTCGACCCATTAAAATTCACAAAACCTCTCAAAAGCCCTGAACCGAGCTTTTTCACAAATATTTTCGTTAGATGAAAATAAACTCCTTAAAAGGAAATATGTATACTGAAAAATTCAAATATTACATATTATGTGTAAGTATTTATTATATATATAATGAATGAATAATCATAATTCTGTGAATTAAAAAAGTGCATTTTTATGTCATATCAAGATTTACTTACTAAATTAAATTTAACAATTCTACTACAATCTCAAAAAAAAAAAAAAAAAAAAAAAAGGCCAGGGGAGTGCTCTTGCACCCCCTAACCCAGTAGGTAATTATTCACTAGGCAAGAAGTGGACTTTTAAGCCCACTACCAGAATATATATATATATATATTTAAGGGAGGGGTGCACGACAAGCAAGCAATAAGCTAGCAGTGCTTGCCTGTTGCCAGTAAACTGGTATTGATCCGGAAAAAAAAAATTTTTTTTCTTCAGAAAATAGGCTACACAAGAAGGGGGGTTTTGAAAATTCAAAATCCAACCCCTAAACAAGCAAAACAAAAATGAAAAGACAAGAAAGAAAGAATTATTACAATATAAGATGATAGACTACTTGAATGACTACTTACTAAAACCACTTAAAAATACATGAAAAACAATCAAAACAACCTCCCAAATTATCCTCTTCAGCTAATCACGTTTTTGGAGAGATTAAAATCTAAAAAATTTCAATTTTTAACCCACAACAAGGCTTGGTTATTAAATAGTTTTAAGGTAAACTAAAAACCACTCTTTTCTCTTTCAAAAAAAAAAAAAAAAAACCATACAAGCAAAGAAAAGTTTCCTTTCTTTCTCCCTTCATTGTGGACTAAATTTGTAGCTAAGAGAAGCCAAAAATTAATCTTCATCTCCTTCCATCCAACCCCAAGATCATTTTTAACAAGGAGGAATAGCCATTCCAAGTGCTTTTCAAAGCAAAAAACCTATATTTTTCCAGTTGTTTCCTAGAAAGAAAAATGATTTTTTTTAAATGTTTTTAAAGTGATGTTTATCTCCATTTTAGTCCCCTACCTCAAGGATCCAAGAGTAGTTCAAAGTCTTCAAGAGGAACTAAGAACCCACTGCTTTTCTAAGAGGTAAATGACTGGTAAACTAGTGGTTTACCAAGTTCTTGACAACTTTTTTTTCAAAATGTGTTCTTACAAATATGAAAATCTTGACATGGTAAATGGTTAAAATGTTATTTTGCTATCGAGTGAGATAATATATGTGCTTGCCATAATTTAAAATGGCTAGAAAACATGATTTGTGTATGAAATATAATGAAAAGTATGTTTATGTGATTTTTATGGTTATATGACATGAAATGAGTATTGACGTATAAGAATAGAAGATTATGGCATGTTGATATGTTATGTCCTCTGTTTAATGGAAGCATGAATGATAAGGAAAATATTTTTGACATCACAAATAGGCTAGAATAAGAATTAATGACCATAAAATCCCAATTATAACATTTTTTTGCATAAATGTTAATAAATTTGAAAATGATATTTGAGTGGGATTTTCATACTCATGTAGAATGATAGAATATTACTCTTGACATAAGCAATAAGAAGAGCTCAAGTTTGGTCAGAAATAAAAATATCAAAAGTGATGATTTTGCCATCAAGAGGTAAAATCATAATTTCACCAGCCTAGAGACTTTATTTGAATCCAAAAATTTGTATTCTTGATTAGAGACTTAAAATAGATCTTATGAAAAATTTTGGTGATAAATGAATAAGAAATGACCAAAACACCATTTTTGGGGTCAAAACGCAAGTATAGAAAAATTTAGGGTTAAAAACATAAAAATAAAAAAATTGCTAAAAATGAGTCATGATCCTGTGAGAACATTTTATATGGACATTAAATATAAAAAACATGAACCCAAGGGTTATTGGGAACTAATTGGGGCTAAATAAAGACTAAAATGTAAAAAATAAATAAACAAATAACGGATCAAATTATAAAATCTACTTAGACTATAATTAGACAACATCTTTGTCACCCTTAAAACAATATATTAAGCTAAACAAATACAATAAATAATATGGTTTATGTTATAATCAAATGTACGACCTTAAAAGACAAAAAGGGGGCTTAAATGTAATACTTTTATTTGATTATGTTTAGAAATGTAATAAGTTACGAAAGCCATTTTGAGAGCTTAGGGGCACTGTAAACATTATTCTAAGGCTCTAGGATAAAATTTTGAAAGCCATCCAATAAGTCTAGATTAAAAAGGGTTTGTCTAGTGACAAAGTTATAATTTTACCAAACTAAGGGGTAAAATGGTAATTTGATAGGGGAACGTTTTGGGCTGTAGGTAGAGGTTTTGTGGACCTATAAAACTACAATAGAGATTACTAAAAGCTAAGATCAAAAGATTTAAGAATTTTAAGCTTAAAAATGCTTGAATCACCAAAATAAGGGAAATTGGTAAATTAGTACCTCAGGGCTTGGTGACAAAAAATAAACCCATCACTAGGCTTGCTGAGATGCTATGTAATTGTTGACCAAAATGTGATAAAGACAGCAAAGTGTAATGGGTAGTAATGGGTCCAAAATAATAATAAGGCCAAAATACTATTTGAAAATGGTTTAAGTCAATTATAAGTAAATGAGTCACAATAGACCCAATAAGCTCACAACCAACAAAGGTGGTCCAATATAATATTGGAAAACCATGATTATCCATGGGTACCTAAATATGAATAAAGTAGAATTAAGTATTAAATAATTAACTCACTGATATGTTAATAATCAATTAATTTAAAATTTAAAATTAATTAAATATTAATTAAGAAATTAATTTATGATAATCATCTAATTAATTATTAAGGATGTCATTCTTTTAAGGTTAAAAAAAAAACTTAGAGACAAATTAATAATTAAATTGAAATTAATTATTAATTAAGAGAGCACATGTTCATAATCGAAAACGATTCAAAAACCTTACCCTAACTATCGGATGTCAATTTAAAATTAGGATACCGCATCGACTTGAGGGTGGAGCTAGAAACAATCTACGTGGATATACATTTATGCGATTTTCTATAAGTATAAACCACACCTACAGTGTGGTTGTTTATTTAATATGCACGACATGAACTCGATGTTTATATTTTGATGATATGATATGATGTCATGATGACGTGTTTATTTACACTTTATGAAAGTATGTTGTGATGATGTGTTTATTTATATGCTTTACTAAAGTATGCCATGATGATGTGTTTATATATATGCTTTATTGAACATGTCATTCTTGCATGCTCACCATATGACTTAATAAATAAGAAAGTAAAACTAATGATGTGTTGTATTAATCACTGACCGAATGGGAGAATTTTCACCTTCGGCCAAATGGGAGAAAATAATGATCAATGAAGTTAAAGTTATGACCTTGGGTGCTGACGAATTAGGTCACTCTCCCATCTTCCCCATTTAAGGTCGCACGCACCATAGTACAAACATAAAGGCTCATAAGATGTTGAATGAATAAATGGATAATTACATAATGTGCCATGATTTTCAATTGTATGCATTTGTGAGATTGCACGTCTATGCTTACTGAGTTTATTTCACCTCTTTATGTTTCTCACTGTAGATAATTCAAGCAAGTTTCCTATGACATATTAAGCATTTATGGACTGGTGGTGCGGATGCATGATGGGTGAAAGAATGATGGGTTCTATGGATGTCAGTCACATTCTTATATTTCACACATGTTTTTAAGGATTTGTTAAATGTTATTTTGATGTTAGTACAGTTTAATACTTAGGTATGAAAGACTTAATTGGATATCGGTATGACTAAGTTTGAAATATTATGTTAGTATGTTTTGTTTAAAAATAATTCTAATTATTATGATTTTTAAAGAATCATTTTTTCTGTAAATAAATTTTTCAAAATATATATATATATATTTTCCTGAAATTTTGAAGACCTAAAAATGAACTATTAATGATTTAAATAAGACCAAGTAAGCAAGTTTTAAGTAATGGCGTGAGAGGTCGGGTCGTCACAGCACGTCCATGGGACGTGTGATTCATATTGCATATTTAGCACTTTTTCTAAAATTTCTTCACATAAAAACAATCATTCATTTTAATTTTTTACATAAACATAATCATTCATTTCTATAGTGAAATTTACAACGTATTAAAACAATTTACCCATTAGTTTTTTAGGCACGTCCATGGGACGTGTGTTTCGTATAGCATATTTAACACTTTTTCTAAAAATTTTTTACATAAAAACAATCATTCATTTTAATGATTATTATTTTTTATTTATCATTATTTTTACGTTGTTTAGAACAATATTAGTGAAATTCCAAGAATATCTACTCAAAACTTAAAAATAACTAATCTTATCTCCAATAAATTTTAACCCAAGTTTACACTAAGAATACATATGTATGTATGAAATTGATATTAATATTATTTTCTTAAAAATTTCTGCATTGTTTGTGAAATTAAAAATAGGCAGACTACGATTTAGTTTGCTATATATGTATATAAATCCATATTAATTCTTTTCAAAAGAATTTTTAATAGTAAAAATTCTTTTGAATTAATTAAAGCGTAAACAAACTATATTTTTCTTAAAAAATAAAAAGTGATACTTTAATAAAATTATAAGAAATATCGTTCAATGCAATTCAGATTGAAAATTTTAAAATTATCCAATATTTTTTAAGGGAAAAACTCTCCAATATTCTATTGCGGCCTAAAAAAGTATTTTCTTTACACTATAGTTCTTGTTTACTTTATATTTTAATAAATTCTCATTTTATACATTCTCAAACAGCAACACAAATATTTTTAACAGTCCTACAAGTCACCCCCATCGTTGTCATTAGCAGGCAGCAGAACAATATGATAATATTTTTAGTAATTTTTTGTTCTATTTCATTCATGTTTATTACAATATAATATAAAATAATTATTTTTATATTTTGAAAAAATTTTAATAATTTTTTTTGAACTTTATTTCAAATGTTAATTTTATAATACAAAATAGAAGTTTCTAGCTTATGATTTCATGATTTATTATCTATTGTTTGTCATTTTAAATTGAAAGTTAAGTTTTAGTTTAATTTATATTACTCCATTATTTTTGCTTTAAAGATATTTCTTTTTACCAATAAATAAAAACTTACACACACCAATATTGAAGTTCATAAAATTTTTAAAAACAAATAAAAGTCTAAATTAAAAATTAGAAAGAAAGGTAAATAAAGAAATTTAAAGGAAATAAAAAATTGATCAAGTGTTGGTTATGGTACCAAAACATGGAAATAATTTAAGTGTTATGTGGGGCACATTTGAGAAAAATTGTGTGGAAGTTAGGTTACTGGGTTTTTGTCAGAAAGTGGGGTGCTATCATTAACAAAGTATGCGTTTGAAGCTTAATAGACAACTAATTGAAGGAAATTTCAACAAAAAAAGGGCAAAAAGGAAATATGAAAGATTGACAAAGTTGCGGTTAGGCACTTACTGTATATAATAGAAACAGATATATGATTATAAGATCAAATTGCATTAAAATTCCTTTTGTATTTAACTTGTTGCTAATATTAGGAAGAAATGTTCTAAGCCTACATAATTTGCTAAATGTCCCATGAAAGCTAATTACCTTTGATCTAAGGGAATGAAACAGTGGAGTATTGTTGTGAGTAGAAAAGAAAACAGACGACTCTGTTACGGATGGGTGTGCGAATGAGAGGGGGTCCGGCATAGCACGCATTTTGTGAAGTGAATCATAATTTACATTTTAAATTGTTTAATGGTATAGGCGTTGGTTAAAAATAGGTTTAAATGATGCGTAAACAATAAATTAAGCACTAGTATATAAGTATTGCATTTTGAAATTAATAATAAAAATGACTCTGTCATGACAGATTTATATAGATTATTGTTAATGAATTTAGAAAAATGATCAAATAAAATAAATAAAAAGAATTAGCTATTACCTGATAGTTAATCGTGTTGAAGAAATATTATAAGTATTGTGAGCGCATAGTAAGCCAAAATAAATGTTTGAGATATGCTTATTTATAAACTAATAAGTTCCATGGAATGAAAAAGATAAATAAGGATAAGAATAAGAATAAGGATAATGAAGAACGCGTAAGTCATAATAATTCTTCAAATGAGAAAGAAAATATGGATAAATAAATAAGCAAATAACTAAATAAGTAAATAAATAAGCATATAAAAGATATAAAGAGGTCATCATAAATATTTGAAAAGTAATGAATTAGTTAATTAGATATTAAGTTGTAAAAGAATTAGTTATGGTTCAGTAAATAATCCATGGATTAAAATGTCGTTTGACCATTATTTTGTCGATGTTCCATATCATTTGGGTATAGTCTAGGTTGGTCATAGTCAGGGGTTAATAGTTCAGGTCTATTTGTCTAGTCATAAATTTAGGAAAATGTCATGTTCGTTTGTTCAGTGTGGTCCAAATAATGTCTAGCATCGGTGTTCAGTTAATGTCCAAATGCGGATATTCAAATAATGTCCAATATGAATGACTCAGAATAAGTCTTCTTAATCAATTTTAAATTCGAAAATATTAGTTATGTCGATTAAAATCGTGAATAATGTCTAATATGCATTTTGTTTAATTTTTTTGTGTGTGGAGGAAAAAAGAACCTCCAATTCTACTTTAAGAACGAACATAATAGAATTCAGATATATATATATATACACACCTGAAATAAAGATTCTTTCCACATGAGGAGAAAATCTTATAATAGGAGACGTTATAATTTTTGAACGAACATTCTACGTGACTTACTAACACGTGAAGTTCATCAGACCAATACAGTAGGGTAACTCGAACTCAAAACTTCTTGTACGAAGAATGAGCACCCAACTCAACTAGAATTGTATCACAGTTTCAGCCGACAATAGTTTAATCAAAATTCTTTAATAAAGAAAGCTATCTCGTTTTACATATATAGCAACCCAGATAGCATTTTTCAAGTAGCCATTAGCTAAATTCCAAGTGTGAAAGAAGGAAGTTTAGGAAAAGTAGTCAATTAATTAAAGTAAATTAAAGGTGGAATCATTTCATTGCAAAAGAAAAACATGACCTTTTCTTCTTACCGTACTACACGGATTCCTCGGGGCCACTCATTTGATAGCCTCATCAATTTATAAATTTCAATGTGATTTCTAAGGAAAAAAAAAATCAGTACTTAAATGTAAAAGGTAGGCAACTTCCTGGTAAGCTTTTCTAATTATTATTATTTTTCTTGTTTTTATTTATTTATTTATTGAGTTCGAGGTCTCATTACTCTTTAAGAGAGAATGAAAAAATATATTAGAAAAAAAAAGTCAAAATAAATATTAGTACAAAGCATTTAACAAAAATCAAAATTTCCCATAAGAAAATGATTTTATTTAAGGTGTAAAATCGATCATCATTTTTTTAAAATAAATTGTATGACTAAAACTGTCGTTAAAATCATTTTGGGGAGCATTGTCAATACTGTTAAAATTTTAAAGATCAAGAGCATTTTCATTTTAGGGAGATAGCATAACATCTCACCTTATTAAACAAGTCAATGATATGTATAAAATTCTTCCTCGTGATTAGTAAAGTCAAGGAATAACAGGAATTATGAAGCAAATCAGATATATATATATATATATATATAATTGATATTAGTGTGTGTGTATACAAATATTTATTTTGTTCCTTTCTTCGTTACTTACGCATTTTGTCATGAAAGACCGAATCACGAAATTCCTGATACTATGGAATTGTTGCACTATATTGGGCTGAAATATTCTAAGCCTAGACATTATGCTGAATGTCTCATGAAAGCTAATTAATTACCTTGGTCTTGGGAATGAAACAGAGGAGTGTTTTTTTTTTTTTTTTTTTTTTAGTACAAAAGAAAACAGAGGACTCTGTTCTCGGCTATAATCTCGGAACCAGGAATCGTAGATTGAAAATTAAAATTAGAGTTCCTTGACCAATGACTGTAATTTATCGTTCATTCATAGAACTGGATTCTTTTTTTGAATCTTTCCATAGAACAAAATGTGTGAATAAGTAGTGTCATGTTTTGTGAGACATGATAAAAAGCATAAACATTTTCATTCATGTTACAATGAAAGTCTTGGTAGTGAAATCATGGTGGGAAAAATAGTGGCTGAGGACAAGTCGCGGTTAGGAGGTGTCTTCGGATATGAAGCATTTCGGATACTTTACTCTACACCGGAATCTGACTTGAGAAACATTCCATTCCATTTCAATTTTGTAGAATTTATAGATTTTTGAGACTAAGCAATACAAGCCCACTTGAGGAACTGCCAAGAGATATAACAAAGATAGACAATCAAATAGTTTCTAGGTGCAAGCAAATAGAAAAGCTTCGTAACTCTTGGAACATTGATTATTTCATCGATCTCGAAATTCATGCCTTTTGTGAGTGACCTTCCTGCCTTAAACATTAGAAATGAATGAAAGTTAGAAGCTTGATTTCTCAATGAAAATTGCAGGTTTGGAATTTGGCTGTAGGCAATGGTGGCATATATTACTCAGGGTCCAATGTTTTCCAAATAATTCCTCCACCATACGGCACACATTGAACATATAATTAATGAAATTGAATTTCCCTAATATCTAATTTTGCATGTTCATAACTATTAATTAAGAGCCTACCATTCTGGAAAATAAGAACTCTCATCGGAGACAAAAAAGAGAGAGAGGAAAAAAAAAAAAAAAAACACAAAAAGTTAGTGAAACAAACCTGCAAAAAATGCCTAGGCTTGCTTCATGAACAAGCTTCATTGAAACTGGCTTGGTGGGAAAGAGTTTGCTTGATTTTCTTGTACACGTAATGTTCTTGCCTTGTCTTGTTGGCTAAATAATGGAATATTATTTGCTTTTCAAAGCTTATAGAATTCCTTGTTCCACAAGAAACCATTGTATAGTATCTCAAAATTTTTATATACAAATTTTCTCACTCTAGAGAGTAGGGCCAGTATATATATGTATATAGTGATTGAAGGCTCATCTCGATCCTATGTCAAACGAGCAATTCAAACAGTAAATTTAAACTTTTATAAAAGAAAACACTATACATAAAAGTTGGAAGAGTAAATTAAAATAAGATGCCTAATGGGAGTGCAAAATATCTCTCTTCCAGTATGCTAGTAGATTTCTCTTGAAGAGAACATCTTCATCTTGTTAAACTAGTCAATGAAATTATCAAAAAACAAAAAAAAAACAAAAAAGACAAAAAACATAAAACAAAAAACAAAAAACAAAAAAACAAAAAACCTAGTCAATGAAAGATAACATCCATTCTCGTGATTATTGAAGTCAAGGAATAACGAAGACAAGGAAGCAAATCACACCTAAAAAGAATAGATATTACTATGATTTTTTTTTTTTTCATTCTTTTCTTTGTTACATACACATTAGTCATGTATACCACTATATGATCAAATTAATAAATCATTGCTATAATGAACATTTCGCTATTATCATTGCAGAAACATTCTAAGGCCATATGTTGTATGCTAAATGTCCCATGAAAGATGATTTATCTTAATCTTGGGTATAAAACAGAGAAGTATTGTCATACGAGTAGAAAAGAAAACAGAGGACTCTGTTTTCTGGCTATAATATCAGAACCGGGAATCGTAGAGTGAAAATTTAGACAATGACTACAAATTCTCCATGAATTCACATTAACAGGAAACTCTTGGTCGATTCATAATTTTCCAACACTTTGATTTGATGATTTTATCGTTATGCATTGTCGTTCTCTCCTCTCCCAGGAATGGCCAGACAAGGTCATGTTTCAACATTTGATGTTCCACTTGGAATCTCGGAATCGTTTTTGGTAGTGATTCCATGGTAGGAAACAAAGGCTGAACATTGAAACTGAGAGCCTGCAATTTCGAAAGTAAAAAACTGATCAGATTAGTGCCAAAGAAGAGAAAGAAAGAGTAACTTGCACGAAGAAATGAATTTTTGTATTTTGACCAAAAAAAAAAAAGTCGGTGCAACTAACCCACTAATTGTAAAGTAAAAGATGCGATTGATGTGACCTCGAATGGCTTCACGGGTTTTGCAAGATACTGCAAAGCTTGAGTGTTGGCTCTGTTCTTGTGTTTCTTATTCATCTAACCTCGTCGTGGCATGCACCTGATTGACTTCATGACAATCACTTCAGCCACAATCCACATTTCTTCTGCTGTGCAATCAACACGGTATCTGCAAATCAACGTTTCCAAGCTTCAACTTGAGCGAGCATTTTTCCTCATCATGTCATGGCAGCAGATGGACAAAGAACGTGTATGCACGCCTAGTCAGCTGGATATCCTCGATTTGGGGGTGACTCTAGAGGTGCGTGCAGGATGTACTTACTTGTTGATTGAACAAGGGGCTAGGCCAACCCTGCACACACTGGTCGTTCCCCTGAGGAGCCCAAGGCAGAGCGAGACCAGTTGGCAAGATGCGCTAGTGTGCCTGGTGGCAAGAAGTAAGTGTAACACACCTGCTAAAATGCCTAAGCTGGCTTCATGATCAAGCTTCATTGAAACAGGTTGAGTGGAAAGGTGTGGATTTGTATATCGAGACTCAAGTAATAATGTCGTCGCTGCAGATTGTAGTGCATAAGAAATAACGTCATCACATGAACAACTACAGAGGACTCTAAAACCTTGAGCCCACTTTTCTCTGTTGATAGTGAAGATCATACGAATGGAAGAAGATCAAACCTATAACAGACCTTCAAAGAAGATTGGCCAGCTGGCACGGTAATTATTAGTAATTTTTCGCTTAGCGTTCAGAGCAAGTGCAGCATGATGATGTGTGAGATTGTTCTCAAAGTCAATCTGCATATGGAAATTACCATTACAGGACTTGAGTGCAATTTAAAGATAGAAAAAAGAAGGAACCAAGTTTAAATGACGACTCGGCAAAAAAAAAAAATACCATTTATGACATAATTCTAAATCTCTTGTACAAAGGACTGCTCAACACTAGAAACTTGGAATATACAAGACGACTCCAGTAAGGTATCCTCCACCTGACATTGTAGGAGAAATAGTAAATACAACAGAAATTAAAAATTGAAATTAAAAAAAAAAAAAGAGCTATTCTTTTGAATTGTCTATATAAACCTGCCTTTTATGTTTAGAGGACATGCAGTTTATGGAGCGGTTCTCCCACATATGATGCGTGATGGCCCGACAAAGAGAATTTATCGCACGCCTGATGTTGCACCAAAATTTTGTGATCCGGTAGATCAAAACCTGCAGGCCGGACTAGATCAAGACGCTCCAAAATATTGCATCTATTTTCTCTCTCTCTCTCCCACTGATCATCAACGTAACTTCGAGCATCAGCGTACCTGTTGCTGGCACCCAACGATCATCCATGGCTTCCATGCTTGTGGTCTCTGTCGTGTAGCTTGTGAAACGATTTTATTGTGATCATGCTGACATACATCTATTATAGTAAAATTAATACATAAGTAAAAATAAAATAAAATAAAATAAAACAGAGTAAAAACAGATTTCGGAAACTGAGTGAATTCACAACAACCATCATCCTATTTCCCATGATTCTCACAATCTCCAACACTTGCTATCACCATGGCCGGAACATCAAAGGATATTCAAAGATTTGCAAAGAAGAAAGGGCCCTTTCTAGCATTAGCATCTATAGCAAGTGTAACGTGATTCCACATGAGACTGTTCTCGAAGTCGGTCTGCACAAGAAGGAAACCAGGACAGGTCTTAGATGCAACTTAAAGCTGGAGAAAGTAACGAATCAAGCTCTAGAAACATCACTAAACCTCCAGCACGAAGTACCGTTCCACGGTAGAAACTTACAGCATACAAGTCTCCTCCAGTGAAGTATCCTTAACCTGACATTGTATGATACAATTATTCAGCAGGAAAAAAATAAATAAATAAAAACCCGAAGATGTAGTATCTTCTTGGATTGTCTCTAAACATCAACCACCAAAGTGAAACTCACGGGTTACCTGGGAAGATGATGATTTGAGAACATGCGGGTGCATAGAATTTAGTATGCATTCCACAGGAAATGGTGTGATCTGGTGGATCCAAATCCTGCAGGTCGAACTTAATCAAGAAACTGCTCAATATAAATCTGTGCCGTTCCGGTGGAAAAAGAGGCACAGTTTCTACTAAACACTAACTGCATTCTCCCACTTGTCATTTTCAAGTCAAGCATCGGAGTACCTGTAGCCAACACCATGCCAACGTCCAACTTCCGTGCTTGTGGGGTCTCTTGTGGGAGATTTTACCCTGCTCCACTGCAGCACTTGAAGTTGAGCTATCCACAACAAACAAACAAACAAAAAGAAATCATAAAATTAGTGCAAACATTCATAATGCCCCATTCTAGTTCATATCCAACCAACTAAAGAAGGAAACATTAAATTCAAACAAGGTTAAGGAACTCACAAAAATCATCGTATAATAGTGCTTAGTACCTATCAGGCTTTCCATCCATCAATTATAACTCCTTCAGCTCAGGAGAAACACAGAACACTTCCCCACTTGTGATTCTTTTTTCCTGCCAAATTATAGAGAATGAGTGATTCTGCATATGCTCAATTTATAGTTCGTGAGTATCGTTACTAAAAGAAGCCGAAGAGATGAAAAGACATAGATACTGGAATCACCACCTTTACATTAGACCTGGAATGAGCTTCGGAAAAGTCTTCAAGTAAAAAATAAAAATAAAAATAAAAGCAAGCCTTATGAACATTCATCTTTCGCCAAATAAGCATATTCTGACAGGTGCTTCAGCAGAAAAAGTTAGAAGCCATGGCAAATCAAATTTCCTATTTCTCCAGAAAAATACAGTACACTCACATCCACCAGTCATACAGTTGGTATTCAAACCAATAGAAAACTATGATTAGTCAACAAGTTTCTTTAAAAGGACAGAGACTTGATAATTTAACAAATTTCGTCGACGCAAAAAAAAAAAAAAGTTTAACAAGTCTTTTCATTTTCGTTCTGCATTACCTAATAATCCTCATGCCCCATGCATCTGTCAACACGGAAGGATAAAAAAAAAAAAAAAAAGCTTTTGGACTACATAACTGGTAGATTTGTAAATAATTGATTTCTTTTAAATTCAACATTTGCAAGGGAATTCTTGCTTCTGCAGTAGCACGAATTGATTAATTTTTTCTTTTGATCCACAACAAGTTTTAAGTTAAATGAAAACCAAGTATCGTTCTTTCAATTATAAGGAATTTAAAAACAAATACCTGAGGATTTGGAAAGCTAAGTGAATGCACAACAATCATCATTCTAATTCCACCAATTCAAAATCTCCATCCCTTTTTGACACCGTGTGACCAACGTATGATTTGCAAAGATATGAAAAGAAGCCAGAGATGAGAGCAGCATTTCTTGTTAGTAACGGTTACACGCTTTAATAGAGATGAGATATATTGAAATTCCAGACAATCAAGGGTTCAACATCCATTCTCTCGTATGTTGTGGAACACGTAGAATATGAGAGCTCCCAACTAGGTATATGGTGGTCCTAAAGTTCCTTCCCTGGCTCAGAAGAAAGTGTAGCAACATGTGAAATTCACAGGATAAATAAAAACGAACCGATGTTACAATATATGCATTGTTTTTCAATCTACCTGTGTAAATTTTCCGCTGATCGGATTGACCATGGAAATTATGATTCCAGGAAGCACAGCCATAAGAAGTGATGCTGCTGAGCCAACATTGCAAGATGCTCTGGATGAATGGTAAAAGGCGAGACCATATTTAACTGCAAATATTCCAAACTAAAATGAAACAATGACTATCTAGATAGCAAGTAATTCAAAAGACAGATCATATACAAAACATATACATATTTACTTATATATATAAATTTAAGTAATTCTCCGTTAATATCCTAAACGAGAAGGGTTTGCAAACCATATAGTCTAACTATGTTAACTTGACTTGAAGAAAGAAAAAGAGATCACATACCTAAGATATACGTATTTACCAAATAGTATCAAAAAAATTCAATAAATCACAAATATATTCTAATCATACAAGATAATGCAACACATACCTCCTAAAAAAATGTCATTTACACATCTTTAAATATATCCTCAATCCTTGAATTTCGGGCTCGATATTGCTCTCAACTGGTTTTGGTTGAACAATTTTCTCAGTTGTTCATGCTTCTTGAGCAGCTGAAGATTAAATCACAAATCTTTTAAACCGAAGCGTCCTATACTCTACAGCAGATGCAGATGCTGCCTTTGAGCCATTTTCATTTGGACCATCCATGGTCAGTAGCATTGTCGACTTTTGGAGGAGCGGCAACATGAGTAGTGTCAGCAGCCAGAACCCTGCATCATCTGCAAATAGGCCAAACGACATTATCAACCTCTCGAAAGTTTGATATAAACAGGTTTTCTACAATATAATGAAGCTACTGAAAGTAAACTTAGATGTTAACAGAAAATGTAGACATGTTGCTTTCTAGAGAGGGAAAACATGCATTAATTACCTCAGATAGATTCCAACAAAAAATAAGCAATGAATCAAGACTATCGAAGTCGCAGGGACGTATGGGCACTGAAAGGTATGAATTGATAGGGAAATCTGCTTGTGATGCAAATCTCAGCAGCAAATCACAACTGTAGTTTGTCGGAACCGGGACCTTTAACCTGCACAAAGTAAACTAGTTCACTAAACAAATAGGCATTGAACTTCACATTGAAATAAGTCAACTATCTTTGTTTCTCGATCACCGAAAAGAGTGGTCTTTTAATTTTTTTTTTTTTTTTAGTTGCAGAGCACAGATTTAGTACAAATCGAATAGATTCCAGAGACAAAAGATTTAGAAAAATAGAGAAAACAGATCAGATATTTAATAAACCAGCAGTAACAAATAAAGTTTCATATAATTAAGAGAGATTGCCGTGAGTGGGCAATTGCAATCCATCTGCAATATTTTTATAATTTAACAACTGATTGTTTTGGAAACTTAAAACTTGAAAATTTGAAAAATAGGTTAAAATTGTAGAGCACTTGAATTGAGGAGGAAAAAAAAAACACGGACCTGGTAATTTCTTCAAAATGCACAAGACAAATGAAAACAACAAATTATGAATGGTAAATGAAGAAGAAATTGAAAAATACCTGAAAATTTGGAAATCAAATAGCCGAAAACACTAGGCAATGCTAATTCCGTCGATCTCAACAGAAAGAATGTGGGAAATCTTATGCCAATCACTGCCTGTCTCTTTCTGACACCGTGGATTCAACAAAGGACATTCAGAGATATCAAGAGAAGAAAGAGACGAGGGCAGCCCCTGTTCAGGCAAGCACTGCAGATTTCCGCAATTCTGAATTGAAAACTGTCTAAGGGAGATGAGGTGTTGACAGCCCATTCGATTCAAGTCTCTAAGGTTTTGAAACCCATTGATCCTGAGAGAAGTGAGAGATGGGGGCAATCCCACTTCTAGCAAGCCCAGAAGCTTTTCAGAATCAATAATCGCCAGATCTTTAAGCGAGATGAGGTTCTTTAAGCCACCATATTCTGACAAGCACCGCAGGTTAAGCTTTTCACAATTTCGAATACTCAACTCATGAAGGGAGATGAGGTGTTGAAGGCCACCTTTGTCAAGGTCTTCAAGCTTCGGAAGCTCGTATAAACGGAGACAAATTAGAGACGTGGGTAGCCCATTTTCGGACAAGCACTGAAGGTTTTCACACTTTCCAATACTCAACTGTTCAAGGGAGATGAGGTGTTGAAGGCCGCCCTTGCGAAGGTCTTCAAGCTTCGGAAGCTCGTCTAAATTGAGAGAAGTTAGAGACTTGGGTAGTCCATTTTCGGACAAGCACTGAAGGTTTTCACAATTTTCAATACTCAACAGTTTAAGGGAGATGAGGTGTTGAAGACCACCTTTGCCAAGGTCTTTAAGTTTCGGAAGCTTGTATAAACGGAGAAAAGTTAGAGATGTGGGTAGCCCATTTTCGGACAAGCACTGAAGGTTTTCACAATTTCCAATACTCAACTGTTCAAGAGAGATGAGGTGTTGAATGCCGCCCTTGCCAAGGTCTTCAAGTTTCGGAAGCTCGTCTAAATCGAGAGAAGTTAGAGACGTGGGTAGCCCATTTTCGGACAAGCACTGAAGGTTTCCACACTTTCCAATACTCAACTGTTCAAGGGAGATGAGGTGTCGAAAGCCGCCCTTGCCAAGGTCTTCAAGCTTCGGAAGCTTGTCTAAATCGAGAGAAGTTAGAGACGTGGGTAGCCCATTTTCAGACAAACACTGAAGGTTTCCACAATTTTGAATACTCAACTGTTTAAGGGAGATGAGGTGTTGAAGGCCGCCTTTGCCAAGGTCTTCCAACTTCGGAAACTTTTCTAAATGGATAGAAGTTAGAGAGGTGGGTAGCCCATTTTCGAAAAAGCACTGAAGGTTTCTACAATTTCTAATACTCAACTGTTCAAGGGAGATGAGGTGTTGAAGGCCACCCTTGCCAAGGTCTTCAAGCTTCGGAAGCTTGTCTAAATCGAGAGAAGTTAGAGACGTAGGTAGCCCATTTTCGGACAAGCACTGAAGGTTTCTACAAT
>CM046376.1:2067902-2092902 GCA_025413485.1 Ficus microcarpa
TTTCAATACTCAACTCTTTAAGGGAGTCGAGGTGTTGAAGGCCGCCCTTGCCAAGGTCTTCAAGCTTCGGAAGCCAGCATAAATTGAGAGAACTTAGAGCCGGTGGTAGTCCATTTTCAGACAAACACCGAAGGTTTTCACAATAGTCAATACTCAACTTTTTAAGGGAGATGAGGTGTTGAAGGCCCTTGCCAAGGTCTTCAAGCTTCGGAAGCTTGTCTAAATGGAGAGAAGTCAGAGACACGTGCAGCCCTTCTCCCGGAAAGCGTTGGAGCTCTTTGCAATTTTTAATTCTTAACTCTTCAAGACACGTACAGTTTCGAAAGCCCTCCCAATTAAGATTATCAAGATACTCAACATCAAGACGAGTCAAAGTAGTGGGATGCAATACCCCCATCACATATTTACAGCCAAGAATTGTTGAGCCTCGACCTTCATTAAAAGAAAGATTACCAGAAATGCAAGCTTCTTTTAGGTTTGATGGTAAGTTACTCCACAGAAATGTCTCCAAATTGGGACAATTTTCTATTTTCAGTAGGTCAAGATGAGGAAAAGACTTTTCCATTTGTTGAATTCCTGGAAGAATAGCAATCTGTTCATTGTGCAGTATTTCAAGTGTCTTCAAGGAAGGAAAGTAGTCTGGTAAGAACACATTTAGCTTGGGACAATCTTGGATACTAAGATGCTCAAGACTAGGGAAACGTCCACCATCTTCAAGGCTTTCAGGAAACGACCACTCTTGCCACTTTGACAAATATCCAAATTCCAACCGTTTTAAAGATCTAAACGGCTTAATATTGGAGAAACTACCATCAGAATAAAATTCAGCACCTATTGTTTCCACACCATGACAATTATGAATGTAAAGCTCTTGGAGAGAAGGTAGTTGACCAAGTGGTGGCAATACACGACAATTGCAACAATTAGTTAGACACACGCTAACCATGTCATTGTATGAACAATGGCCCAACCAACTGGGGAGTGTTTCAACTCCATAACAATCTAGGACAAGCTCTTTCAGGTTTGGATGAGGTTGTAGAGCATCAAGTACTTCTTTATCTTTTCTTGAATCATCACTATGATTGTTATACCTCCAGCGACATGCTAGCTTACTGAGAAACTCCGTATCCTTTAAATAAGACTCCCGAACATTTTCAACGCCATCAACATTTTGAAGCTCTGAGATTTCCAATGCTCCAGATAGAAAACGTAACCCTCCTAACTCCTCAATGCTGGAGCCTCCATTTTCGCCAATAACAAAGTTACTTAGTGTCTGCAAATCTTTCAAATTGCACATTTTAGGTGGCATCTTCTTGAGAGATACTTGTTTGATATCAAGGTGGCGCAAATTGACTAGGTTTCCCATGTCAGCTGGCAATTGAGTTAGCCTTACGCACCATGATAATCGTAGCGTCTGCAAATTATATAGACTACAAAGCGTGTTGGGTATCTCTTCAAGATCAGAATTGTGTGATAAGTCCAAATATCTCAGATGCTTTAAATTGCCAATTGAATCAGGCAAGACTGTGAGACCACATCCAGATAGACGAAGAGCTCTTAAGCATCCTCCTACCGAAAACAACTTTTCCAACTGTGGCACTACACTTGATGACTCCTCGTAGGACGATGAAACTCGTAGGCAACTGCGAATACTCTTAGCTTCAGATAAACCTTCATGTTTCTCAAAGACATCAATTTTGGAATATGAAAGATGACGAGTCTTGCTAGAAAATATAGCATTGGATTTGTCATCCAACCTAAACGAAAATTCACCCGACACAAACACTGCTAAATCATGCATAAGGTCATGCATTAAGGTGGTTGATTCATCCTTACATAGTGGTTGGAACAATGACCTTGATATCAGCTCTTTGAAGTACCTTCTCCCTGCCTCCTCAAGCTGTTCTCCCGAATTTCCAGGTTTTAGAAGACCTTCTGCCATCCATAACTGTATTATCTCTTCTTGTTCAAATTTACCTATAGCATAATCCTTCGGAAACACTGAACAGTAAGCAAAGCACCGCTTTAGGTGTGAAGGCAGATAATGATAGCTCAACCACAAAGAAGGCAAAATTCCGTTACTCTGATCTCCTTGCAACTGCAACTCCCATATGTCACTGCTCCATACACGTTTCCATTCGTTTGGATCTGACACCCCGCGAAGGAGACTGGCGAGAGACTTGACAGCTAAAGGAAGACCATCGCACTTTTTAACAATTTTCCTTCCAATTGCACATAAATCTTCATATGTCTCCGGTCTAGCATCTTCAAACGCGTACTTCTCAAATAAATTCCAACATGCATCATCAGATACTGTTTGCAGGTGACATGTTGACACAATTCCCATCAACCACGTACTTTTCATCTTTGTTGCAATAGTGTTACTACGTGCTGTCACAATGATCCTGCTTCCATGTGCTCCAGATTCGAAACAACTCATTAAGGGCTCCAACTGAGCATAGCTCGCATCCCATACATCATCGAGAACTAAGAGAAACCTCTTGTCACTCAGTGCTTTCTTTAACGCTAGTTGAAGTTCAAAGGGGTCGTCAATTTTACATTCATTCGAGGTAACCTTGACGATGATTCTTTGAGCTATTATGGGAAGGGTAGAGTCATCTGAAACAGTAACCCATGATCTGATAGGAAATTGGCTATTCACACTACTTTCCTCATAGACTAGCTGAGCAAGGGTGGTTTTGCCGACGCCAGCCATGCCCGTTATGGGAATCACAGAGATCTTGTTGCTACTACTACCATTATCTGACAGCAATAGCTCCATGATTTTCTCCTTATCCTCATCCCTCCCATAAACACGAGATTCACCTGCCAAAGGAGTAGCCGATCTTCGCGAAAGCCCACTTGTTACGCCTTGTTGTAAACCAAGGAGGTCTTTTTTCTCAACAATATACTTGAGCATATCAAGGATCTGCTCTATCTTACGTTCTATTGCTTCGTCAAACGTACTGAAACAATTAAGACAAGATTGGAACCTCTTACTCAGCGGCTTGCTTCTCGGTTTGCCTCTCTGCTCATACTGCAGAGCTCGATAGTTGATCTCGTCCAGCACATCTTCAGCCTCATAAATGGTGTCTTTGAGCTCGAAAAGCCACTGCCTCACATTTGAGTTTGTGAGTTGTTTCACCTCAGCATCATCCAGCAGTTGGTTGGCAGACAACAGCGCGATCTTCAGCTTCCGCAGCAGCTCTTCGTTCACTTTGAGTCCCCGAAAGAAGCTCCGCAGAACTCGAGAAGCCAGCTTCTCAAACAGCGCCTCAAACAAAGAAGACAACAACGGTTCCAACAGGATCTCCGCCATTTTTGGTCGATATTGCAGTTACAGAGAGAAGGAAGGGAAAGAGAGGAAATGTTTTTTGGGTTGTGTTATTGCTGTGTATGTACTCTTCTACACAAAAAAACCACAGAAAATGTGTTAAAGAAAGGTCTCAATCAATGGGAATAAACTTCTTTTTTAGTAGGTTAGTTTAAGTTGAAATATTTTAATTATAATAATTAATTTTTTTAAATTTTTAGAAAAATAAAAAAAATTTTAGAAAAAAAACAAAAGTTTTTAAGAAAAAGATAAAAAAATATATATAATTTGAGTTGAAATGAGATGATAAGACAAACAAAATCTAAAAATGAGAAGGAGCCACTAAATATCAGATTCCAAGCTTGAATAGAAAAGTCTATTCACTAAAGTAAATGAAGAAGAACAAAAAATGGAATTAAAAAAAAAAAAAAAAAAGTAGCTGGCTGGTACAGAGCATATGGTGCTCGCCTGCTCGGTCCACCAGTGTGGCATATCTTCTAATGATGCTAAAAAATATCTCTATGCTAGCATAATAGGCATGCACACAAAGTAATATATATATATATATATATATATCAGAAGTTTACATGTTCATTTCAAGTAGGTCAGGGGTTTTAATTCCATTCAATTCTAGACTCAACCAAACAACAGTAATTCTTAATTTCTTATTCAAGTGATTTTGGAAGGCCAACTATTATTTTGACATATATATATTTATAATTAGAATTAATTTCTGTTTCGGTTACATTCTTATTTCATTCTATTATCAAAGTACGTAACTAGAATCTCAACAACATAAAGCCGAACAATGCTGAAAAATATTGATAGTGTTGAGCATCAAATACTAATACAAAAGTATATTTTATATAATGTTAAATTGTTGTCAAATTATCATAAAATAATATTAAAGCATCTCCGATCTCAATAATGATATTCGACAAAGCAATGGTATCTTTGATGCCAAATTTTGTATATATTTTTTAAATTTTATAATAAATTTATCACAAGATATAATCAATATCAAATTTAATATTTGATTTTCCGTAATTGTTGTCTTAACTTTTTCATATAATTTTATTACAATATTTTATTTTTGATCTATTTAAATACTAAACTTCACTTTTACAAAACTAACCTAATCTCATACTAGCAATATGCCCATGTAATACGATTTTTTTTTACTTTTTTTTTTTTTCTTGAAACCATCTATTTCCATTGATAGGCAAAAAAAATTTTCCGGCAAAAAATTTCCCTAAATCTCCTCACTCTAACCAAGATAACGCAAAACTTGATTCTTTAGAATATAAAGACGAGAAAGTCTTGGTGTTTCTATTTTTATTTAATTGTGTTTATTATCAATTTAGGAAATCTCTTATTTTTAAATGATTTGTGAATAATATATAACTTACCGATCGATTTTATATAAATGGTAAGCGTAGGCAACTACGGATACACTTGGCTTTAGATAAACTTTCAAAATTCTCAAATTCATCAATTGTGGAGTATGAAAGATGACGAGTCTTGCTAGAAAATTTAGCTTTGGATTTTTCATCCAACCTAAATGAAATTTCACCCGATACAATATAAGTTGAAATTTTAAATAATAATTTTTGTTGATTTTTTAGAAAAAAACAAAAAAAATTTTCAGAAAAAACAAAAAACTTTTGAGGAAAAAGATAAAAATTTGAGTTTAAACCTTAAGTCCAAACGGGCCCAAAATTTTTAAGGAGATTTAGAAAGAAGACGACAAAATTAGAAAAATATACTAGTGTTTAAAAATAAATTTGATAAAAATAAAAATTCTCTGAGACGGAACAACTTTAGTAGTTTGAACTTTAGCTTTTACAGAAAATTTATGATGCTATACAAGTTTTATAATTATCCCTAGCTTATAATAATCTCATAGTAGATTAAATAAAGGCTTATTCAATTATCATTTTTCATCTCAAATTAAATACAAAATCCAAAAGTTGGCCAGAAATTTATAAGTATTAAGCATAAATTAAAATAATCAATATAGAACTGAAAATAGAACATCAACCAATTAAAACTAAAAAAACTCAAATAATTATAATCCGGATAGATCGTGTCTTAAAAAGGAAAATTACTTCATAAATAAAAATAAAAATCTACAAAATAACAATTCAATCATTCTCAAATTATAAAAATTAAAATTAAAAAAGAAGTAAGAAAACCTAATAATGGAGGTGTCACAAGTTTCCAAAATCTTCTTCTAAATTTTATTCTTCATCTCTTCTTGATGATTTAAGATAATCTCTTCTTAATTTTGTAGAAAACTAAACCTAAAACTAAAAATTTTTTTCCTTTTTCTTCTTTGATTTTCGGCTTCTTCCGCAGCCAAAGACACTCAGCACGGAGCCCAAGGCTCCTTTTTATAACCTCTAAGCCGCCGCCTTTAGCCCTAGGTTTTTGCCTTTTTTTTTTTTTTTTTCTTTTCTTTTTCCTGCTGCAGAGGCCGACGCGCAGTAGTCGCGGGCCCCATGGAGACAGTGGCGATGGACAACTTAGCTGGAGGAAAGAAGCAAAAACCTGACGAGCTTGTTCTGGGGGAAAATGATGATGCATGGACGAATGGTGGGACGCGAAGCACGCAATCTAACACATGGCCTTGGACGTGCTTGGAGGTGTACGTGAAACGCAATCGCGATCTGGGCCTTCACCTCACTGATCTGATGGCCCAAACCAAGAGTGAGTGCGCATGGGTCTTTCTGAGAGTGGTAGATGATAACTCCGAATTTCTTTTTATCACACGCTAAGCTAATAGAGAGTCCTTCGTTGTTTAAACAAAAAGAGAGAGAATACCATGTTGAAGGGTATATGAAGCACAAAACACTCTTCAGGTTTATTCTTTTTTTTAAAATATAGGAAGTATATGCTTATTAAGGTCTTCTATTCCAAATTTTTTTTTCTTTCTTTTATCTACTGGCCCTCTATTAAACAATGTAACTGTTTGGTTACGTATCAAATCAGATGTGAGATTAGTTTTCGGAACAACTTTGAGCTCATATTGTCATGAAAATTTTCTTCTGTTCAAAGAGGTTTGAAAGTTGCATGGTTTATTGTCGAATAAAAGTCGAATAAAAAATTGAAGGAGATAATGGAAGCTTCAAACAAGTGGCTTCAAAATCCTTTAAATAAGCCTATTATATATAGCTAATAAGTTTTTTTTTTTTTTAATTAAGAAAATGATGAATATCGATTATATTTTATAACTTCGGAATTTGACTACGACCAAGATGCTTAGATGTTGTCTAAAAACAAACTCTGAAGGCCAACGTTGGGTACATTTGCACTTCTTCGTCACTTTTTTTCTTTAACGATTCAAACAAGCTGATCAGCAACATTAATGTTTGATCCAAAGACGGCTCATTCATATGTTCACTGAGAAATTGATTGACGTGATGTTATAACCATAGGCGGATTTAAAAAGAGACGAGTGGGGGTACTACCCTCGTTGAAGAATTTTTCCGTTTAATTTTATCTCGAACATTTTGTAATTTTTATATTTTACTTTCACTAAAAATTAGAAATTCTCACGTGTTCCTTTTTAAAATTTATTCTATTTAAAAATTTTATAGCTTTACTATTTTACTCTGATCGTATAGTTTCCACTATAATTTTACCTTTAGTATTTACACTTTAAAATTACTTATTTAGAACAAAATTAATATTGGAATATGCTCCAACTAAAACATAACCGACAATCTAACGTTAATAACATGACATGTAATATAATTCACTAAAAACAAGGTCATCATTCCTTAAGAAAATTTTGCTCTTTTTTCTACGGCGGATTCGTTAGGGCCACATCGAGTAAATTTCTACGTAATGCTTTACAAGAAAAAGTCAAAACTAGGCCTGACAATTCGTGTTCGCAGGCCGTGTTCGTGCCGGCCCGATTACAGCACAACACGATTAGCATAAACACGAACACGACACAATTAATAAACGGGCCAGGAACCCAAACACGAACACGAACCCTTTAATAAACGGGCAGCACGACACGACACGCGAACACGATTATTAAACGGGCCAAAACGGGTTGGTACGAAAACGAACACGTTTATGACCCATTTAACACGATAAACCCGTTTACGACACGAACACGAATACGAACACGAAACACGAACACGTTTATCACCCTTTTAACATGAAAAACCCGTTTACAGCCCGTTTAACATGAAATGGGTTCCTAACCCGTTTAACACAAAAATATAGAGATTACCCAATTTATTAGCTGAAAAAACTAAAAACACACACATCTTTTATTAGCTGAAAAAAGCTAATCATTTGCAATGAAGCACCTCCAAAAAACATTGGTTAAAGGAAGAGACTTGCTGTGAATTTGAAAACATGCAAATGAAATTTATAGAAAAGAAAAGAAAAAGAAAAAAGTCTAAACAAAGAAGTGGTTAGGTTAAAATACAGCACCGACTCTTTTGAATTCAATTTTCCAGAATTGCGTGCCAAACGACAAGACAAGAAACGGTAAGTCAATATTAGAATGAAAACAGGACATCACAAAAAATGGAGAAGATTTTACATAGTGGATCTACAGTTAATGCAATAAAAGAGAGGCTTTCAAGATTTTGGTTGATCTTAAACCATTATGTGCTTTGAAATTGGAGTATATTTTTGTCTTGTGAAAATGCTAAACCCAGCTCAATTTTGAAAGTTTCTTTAAGGTGCATGGTAGCAATAGGCACTAGGCGTTGAATGTCATAATGTTCAAGGTGCAGCGTGTTGTCTAACGTATTGCACATGTTGGGTCTAATTATTCCAAAAAAAAAAAAAAAAAACCAATTCCTCAGACTCTCTATATAGCCACCAAAGCCTTACTCTCGTTTAATGTAAATGTCAACAGAGATTAAATCACCAACTATAAGATTTAAATAGTTCCCTTACAACTGTGCGGACAAATAATTTTTGAAAGATTGACATCAAAAGATCACTAGGATTAAAAAAGACTACTAGTATGAAATCTTCATGTTCATGATAAAAAAAAAAAAAAACTCCTTCCTTTTACCCAAAACAGAAATAATGTTGCCATAATCAGCATCTCCAACTCCAAGCTAATCAGCAAAAACAAAAACAAAAAACAAAAAACAAAAAAAAACAAAAAAAAAAAAGCGGTCCCAAGCATAAATCATTTTCTTATCAACCACAGAAAACCGGAAAAGGGGGAAAAGAAAAATTAGGGCTGCCATGGTATATGTGAACGATTACGCACCTCAAATTGAAAAACCCAAGCGTTGCCGAGTGCGATCGAGAGGCTGAGATCGTGAGATTGCGATCACGAGGCTTGTATCAACCAAATGCCGACAAGCACTTCAGAAAGAGAGAGACAATCAGATGGCGGAGGGAAGAGAGAAAGCGGGGCGGTGGAAAAGAGAAGGGCGAAAGAAAAAAGAGGGTAGAGAGTCGAGAGAGATCAGATTAAGAGGGAGAGATAAAGGTAGGGCTGGTCGGCTGGAAACTGGAAAGGTGAGGGAGGACCGGAGGAGAGACAAACAGATTAAGCTAAGGTGAGGGCTGGCTGCTCTGGTCGGCTGAAAGAAATAAAGGTCCTGCCAACCATTCCAACTCCAACTCATTTTAAATTTTTTTTTTGTCTATTTTTTAAAAAGTTTTTATCTTTTTCTTAAAAAATTTTTTATCTTTTTTAAAAATTTAAAAAAATTTACTATTACAACTAAAATGTTTCAACTCAAACTAACACATCAAATACTTCAAAATGAGAGTCAAAGTCAGAGAGATAAATAAAAGCAATGCAACTTTTATGACTTTTCTCTTTTCATAAAGCTAAAGGGTTAACTACTAGTACTTAGCTTAGCTGGATGAGTACGGAGCGGGAAAAAAAAGGAAAAAAAACAAAATAAAAAGAATTTTTGGATTGAAAGGGTACTAAATATTAATAAATAAATAAATAAATATATATATATATATATTAGGGGATGAGGATTTAACTATAATTTCTGATTTTTTTTTCATGGTGAATAATAATTTGAAAAGCTGAGGTTCAAATTTGAAAAATATAATTTTAAAATGATAAGTAAGTTTTACTATTTTACATCTAAATAAATTTATGTCTTTATTAACTATAAGATTACCCTAATATCTTAATCCAAATATATATACAAAATTCGGTTTACTATTTTATACTATTATCAAATATATATACATAAAAAATTACTTAAAATTATAAATTCACTAACACAAGAAACTCATCATATTTATATAAAATATAAAATTAACAACTAGAATTATCAAGTATGCATAATGATTAAAACAAACATTTCTTAGAATAAAACATAAGTCTAAGTTGTAATTGGTGTCCATATACAAATCACCACTAAAATAAGTCTTAAATTGTCACATAATCAAGATCCAAAATATTAAGAGAAACATCAAAAGACAACAAAATATTAAAGCAAAAGGAAATGCTTTCTTAGTTGAGAATGATAGCATCATAGGTTCCAACTCCACAATTTAGAAAGTTAAAGTTTAAATTTGAAAAATGTAGTTTTAAAATGATGAGTAAGTTTTACTGTTTTACATCCTAATAAATTTATGTATTTGTTACTTATAAGATTATCCTAATACTCTAATCCAAATGTATATACATAATTGGGTTTACTATTTTATATTATTAACTAGTTAACTATAACTACAATTCGTTTACTATTTTATATTATTATAACTTTTGATTTATGTTGTCTCAGTAGTGAAAAATCTTCAATAATTATTTTCTGGTCTTGTATCAAACACACAAATCGGCCTATACTTGTTCTAAAAGAGTTTTAGATAAGTTTGAAAATTCTAAAATAAACGTGTTAAACGTGTTAACCGTGTTAGCCCGTTTCCGACCCGTTTACTTTCGTGTTAAACGTGTCGACCCAATTTCAACCTAATTATTAAACGTGCGGTCCAAACCTATTTATTACGTATCGTTCTCGTGTCGTGTCACCGTGTCGTGTCCGAAATTACCGACCCTAGTTAGAATTAAATGCAAATGGTAGGCAGCTTTCCCCGCTTTTAATTTTTGTCATAATTGTACCAGGAAAACTGTCATATTTGAACCTACCGTTTTGATCTACAATAATAATTATTTAATTTTAATATAATGTGTGCTTAGTTGGTGGTAAAACATTTCGGGGATGTTTGGTGTTCAGTCCAACTCCAACTCATTTCAAACTTTTTTTTGTCTTTTTCTTAAAAAATTTTTGTCTTTTTCCCAAAAAGTATTTTGTCTTTTCTGAAAATTCAAAAAAATTTACTATTCCAACTAAAATATTTCAACTCAAACTAACACACCAAACACCCCATTCATTTAAATATTTTCACAATTCATAATATTTGAACTCAAATTCAAATCAAAGTTTACGATGTGCAGAGTGGGGGCTGCCGCCCCCATTAAATTTTTCTTATTTTAAAATTTAGTCTTGTTTTAATGATTTTTCTGTTTTTGTCCACACTCAAAATTAATTATCTAATATATACCCCACTAAAATCTCTACTCTTTTTCCTACAAACTCATTGGACACATACATCAAGTAAGAAATTTTTGATCGTATTAAGAATGAAGTTATCAGACAAGATTTAGTTTTAATATAAGGCCTCATCAAACTAGAAGGCTAGTTCCGTCGTTGGTTGTATTTCTATAAATTACTTTGATTTGTGTCCATTTCCCGCATTTAATTTGTGCTATTGACAAGGAACAAAAAAAAAAACTTTTTCTTTGTTGTACCTCATTAAATGTAGCAACTAATATTTAAATATATATACACACACACATCTATAGATATATCATTTTCCAAGAAGCTATTACCTAAATTCCGAGAGTGAAAGAAGGAAGTTTAGAATAGTAGTCAATAAATTAAAGTAGAAGAAAACACATGCCCTTGTTTTCTTACCGTAATACACGGATTCCTCAGGACCACTCATTTGATATCCACGTCAATTTGTAAATTTTTATGTAATTTCTGTGAAAAAAAAAAAGTCAGTACCAAACTAAATGGTAGGCAACTTCCTGGTAAGCTTCTCTCATTGTGCAAAATAAATGATCACCTTATAAGCTTTTCTAACAATCTTATTTATTTATTTATTGAGTTTATGGTTTCACTACTCTTCAAGAAAGAATGAGTAAATATATCAGAAAAAAGTGAAAATAAATCATAAAACAAAGCATTTTGACAAAAATAGAAATTTCCCATATGAATATGCTGATTTTATACCGGGGTAAAATTGATCATCATTTTATATAAATTTTATGGCTTAAACTGTTTTTTTTTTAATTATTTTTGGGAGCATTTTCATTCCTATTAAAATTTTGAATATAAAGAGAGCATTTTCATTTTAGGGAGCATGACATCTTACCTTATTAAAAAATCAATAATATAAAACATTATTTACCTTGATTATTAAAGTCAATAAATAACAAGGATAAGAAAGTAAATCACACCAAAAAGATAATAGATGTTAGTATAATTAGCTTTTTATTCATAGAAGTGGATTGTTTTCCTGAATCCTTCCATAGAACAAAAGTTGAGGTGTTGAAAGCGCATTTGGTTCAGATCTCTAAGATCAACTTCAGCCATTGTTTTTGTCGAAGGAAGAAAGGAAAGCTCAGAGAGCTCTCTGTTGAAACTTACAAGCAGGGGAAAAACAAAAGGAAAGTTTGGGGGTTGTGTTATTGCTGTGCCGGCATTATTTCACAAGAAAACACCCTTTTTACAAATCTAGAAAGAAATTAAACAGCTTATTTATTAAATTATAATAAAGGAGATAGCACTTCAGGGAATAAAGCATTAAAAGGATTGAAAAAAAAAAAAATGAAGGAGTTAAAAGCAAAATAGCTGGCTAGCATGAGAGCAACAAATGTGAAAGCGACTTTGCCGACGCAAAACGACAATTACACTGAGCGAGGTGTATTAACAGGTGGTTGAAGTTCCAGCTGCAAAATCTTATCCTGCTGGGATAGTGCGAAATGACGTAAGGACTGATGTCTGAATTGAGCTAAAAATTGACAAACATGTGGTGCGGATAATTTGACTAAAGTGAAAAAAAACAAATATTATATATATATATATATATAACTGCATTCAACTATTACTATTATTATTCACACGTCTAAGAAAAGGTACCTCGTTTTCATGTACAGCAACCCACATGGCACTTTCCGAGTACCTATTAGCTAAATTCCAAGTGTGAAAAAGATGGGTATCATTTCATTAGAAAAGAAAAAGATGATCTTGTTTTCTTACCGTATTACAGAGTCTTAGGAGCGACTTATGAGGTGTTTGATATATTAGTTTGAGTTAAAATATTTTAGTTATAATAGTAAATTTTTTGAATTTTCAAAAAGATAAAAATTTTTAGAAAAAAGATAAAAACTTTTAAAAAAAGACAAAAAATTTTGAAATAAGTTTGAAATGAGTTATTTGCCATCCTCCCCTTATTTGATAATATTAGTTAAATAATATTAATTGAGATTTTTCATATTTAAGATTGATTTAATTTTAATATAAAAAAATTTTATTTAATTTGAATATAAAGTGAATAAAAATATACATTTAAAAAAAAAACAGTAAATATCAATATATAGATTGAAGTTCAAAAAAGAAAAAAAAATTACAAATTACTTTCTTATAATATACCTGTAGAAAAAAAGTTATTGCTTGCCTTTTATGTGGGTTGTGTTATCGCTGTGTCGGCATTATTTCACAAGAAAACACCCTTTTTACAAATCTAGAAAAAAAAAAAAAATTTAAACAGCTTATTTATTAAATTATAATAAAGGAGAAAGCAATTCAGGGAATACAGCAGAAAAGGATTGAAAATAAAAAATGGAAAAGTTAAAAGCAAAATAGCTGGCTAGCATGAGGACAACAAATGTGAAAGCTAAAAGTTGACAAACATGTGGTGCGGATAATTTGGCTAAAGTGAAAAATAAGTGCTTTTTTTATTAAAAATATATATATATATAAAAGGATTAATTTTATTAATAAGTACCTCTTAAATAAATTATATTAAATATATCATATTTTTTTCTTTCATTTTTAGCACTGTCACGTTAGTTTTGTGGGATCCAACAGCATTAAATGTATGTAAATTTTTAAGTTTACCCTCATCTCCCTCGCATGCTCTCAAAAAATTTCCAAACTAACATCTATAGTGTTTTAGAGAGAAACTGAAATCTAGAGAGAGAAAAAATTACAACCGATCAGAACCCCTCAGAAACCGTCCGAAACCAGCACAAAATCCCTCTATAAGCCACCTGAAAGTATGTGAAAATCGAAAAATCTTCAAAATCGGTTAAATGTCTTAACGTTGCTCATTGGACACACAGATAGAGAGAGAGAGAGAGAGAGAGAGAATTTAGTAATAAAATTGACTAAAATCCAGGTTATCATTCCTTGAGAAAATTTTGCTCTTTTTTCTAACGCGGATTCTGTTGGTGCACATCAAGTTACTTTCCACGTAATACTTCGCAGGAAAAAGTCAGAACTAAACGCAAATGGTAGGCAGCTTCCCCGGCTTTTAATTTTCCTCATAATTGTACAAGGAAAACTTTCATATTTGAACCTACCGTTTTGATCTATAATAATAATTATTTAATTTTAATACAATGTGTGCTTAGTTGGTGATAAAATATTTTATTTAAATATTTTCATAATTTCATAACATTTAAACTCAAATTCAAATCAAAGTTTACGGTATGCAGAGTGGGGGCTATCACCCCCATTAAAATTTTCTTATTTTAAAATTTAGTCTTTTTTTAATGATTTTTCATTTTTGACCACACTCAAAATTAATTATCTTATGTAAACCCCACTAAAAACTCTACTCTTTTTCCTACAAATTCATTGGACACATATATCAAGTAAGAAATTTTTGATCGTATTAAGAATGAAGTTATCATACAGGATTTAGGAGGTGTTTGGTATGTTAGTTTGAGTTGAAATATTTTAGTTGTAATAGTAAATTTTTTTGAATTTTCAGAAAAGACAAAAAACTTTTTAGAAAAAAGATAAAAACTTTTTAGGAAAAATACAAAAAAAAGTTTAAAATGAATTGGAGTTGGACCGGTTGCCAAACTCCCCCTTAGTTTTAATATACAACCTTATTGAACTAGAGGACTAGTTCTATCTTTGGTTGTATTTCTCTAAATTACTTTGATTCGTGTCCATTTCTAGCATTTAATTTGTGCTGACAAAAAAAAAAAAACTTTTTCTTTGTTGTACCTCATTAAATGTAGAAACTAATAAATAAATATATACACACACATCAATAGATATATCATTTTCCAAGAAGCTATTACCTATAAATTCCGAGAGTGAAAGAAGGAAGTCTAGAATAGTAGTCAATAAATTAAACTAGAAGAAAATACATGCCCTTGTTTTCTTACTGTGTGCTACACGGATTCCTCAGGGCCCCTCGTTTGATATCCACATCAATTTGTAAATTTCTATGCAATTTTTGTGGAAAAAAAAAAAGTCAGTACCGAATCTAAATGGTAGACAACTTCCAGGTAAGCTTCTCTCATTGTGCAAAATAAATGATCACCTTATAAGCTTTTCTAACAATCTTATTTATTTATTTATTGAGTTTATGGTTTCACTACTCTTTAAGAAAGAATGAGGAAATATATCAGAAAAAGGTGAAAATAAATCTTAAAACAAAGCATTTTGACAAAAATAGAAATTTCCCACATGAATATGCTGATTTTATATGAGGGGTAAAATTGATCATCATCTTATATAAATTTTAGGGCTTAAACTGTTTTTTGTTTTAATTATTTTTAGGAGCATTTTCATTCCTACTAAAATTTTGAAGATCAAGAGAGCATTTTCATTTTAGGGAGCATTACATCTTATCTTATTAATTAGTCAATAACATAAAACATTATTTCCCGTGCTTATTAAAGTCAATTAATAACAATGATAAGAAAGCAAATCATACCAAAAAATTATAGATATTAGCATAATTAGCTTTTTATTCATAGAACTGGATTATTTTTCCTGAATCCTTCCCTAGAACAAAAGTTGAGGTGTTGAAAGCCCATTTGGTTCAGATCTCTAAGATCAACTTCAGCCATTGTTTTTGTGGAAGGAAGGAAGGAAGGGAAAAAAGGAAAGTTCAGAGAGCTCTCTGTTGAAACTTACAAGCAGGGGAAAAAGAAAAGGAAAGTTTGGGGGTTGTGTTATTGCTGTGTCGGCATTATTTCACAGGAAGACACCCTTTTTGCAAATCTTGAAAGAAATTAAACAGCTTATTTATTAAATTATAATAAAGGAGAAAGCAATTCAGGGAATAAACCAGAAAAGGATTGAAAATTTAAAAAAAAAAAATGAAAAAGTTAAAAGCAGGCCAAAATACAAATGGCTGACACAAGATAATGCGCTGAAAAAATGACATCAACTTTTTGCAAAGTAGATTCTCCTTATACAAAATGACAAATACATCATCAACTTTTATAAAATAAATTCTGTCGACGCAAAATGATAAATACAAAAAACGAGGCTTGTGAATAGCTGGCTAGCCCGAGGGTAACAAATGTGAAAGCTAAAAGTTGACAAACACGGATAATTTGGCTAAAGTGAAAAATAAGTGCTTTTTTTATTTAAAAAAACAAATCTTATGGACTCGTTTGACATTTAAATTCACACTGTACTTTTTTATTTCAGTTTTTATTTTTTTCTAAAAAAGTTTTTTATCTTTGCTGAAATTTTTTTTATCTTTTTTAAAAAGTCAATAAAAATTATTATTAAAATATAAAATTTTAAACTCAAACACATTCATCAAACAGAGATTATATATAAATAACTCCATTCAACTATTACCATTATTATTCACACGCCACTGTAAGGAAAGGTACCTCATTTTACACGTCTGGCAACCCACAGAGCACTTTCCAAGCACCTATTAGCTAAATTCCAAGTGTGAAAGAAGGAAGTTGAGGAAAAGTAGTCAATAAATTAAAGTAAAGTAAATATGGGGTATCATTTTATTAGAAAAGAAAAAGATGACATTGTTTCCGTACTGTAGGACACAGATTCTTCGGGACCACTCACTTGATAGTTTTATCAATTTGTAAATTTTCTTGTGATTTCTGAGGAAGAAAAAGTCAGTACTTAAAGATAAATGACAGGTAACTTCCTGACAAGCTTTTCTCATTATGCAAAAGAAATAATCATCTTTTAAGCTTTTCTTATCTTATTTTTATACTCTGTTTAATAAAATATCTTAAATTTAAAATTTTTATATTAATTTTTATCTTTTTTTAAAAATTCAATAAAAATTATAATTCGTTTTTAAAAAATCAATCAATTCAAACTTAAAATTTTCAACTCAAACAATTTCACCAAACAAACCCTTAGTTTTTATTTATTTAGTTATTCATTTATTTATTTTTGAGTTTATGGTTTCACTACTCTTTAAGAGAGACTGAGTGAATATATCAAGAAAAAATGAAAATAATTCACAAAATGAAGCATTTCACACAGGAATCAAAATTTCCCATAAGAATATACTGATTTATATGTGCGGTAAAATTGATCGTCATTTTATATAAATTTTATTGCTTAAAATTTTTTTAAAATCATTTTAGGGAACATTTTCATTTTATTAAAATTTTAAAGAACAAGAGAGAATTTTCATTTTTCTCAAAAAAAAAAAAATATAACAAAAGAGAGAGAGAGAGAGTATTTTCATTTTAGGGAGCATAACATCTTACCTTATTAAACAAGGCAATGATATAAAATATTCTTCCTTGTGATTATTAAAGTCAATATAAATGACAAGGATAAGGAAGTAAATCGTACCAAAAAATTATAGATATTAATATAATTTCTTTTTATTATTTTCTTTGTTACTTACACAAATAATATATACATATATATATATATATATATAAAACTCCATTCGACTATTACAATTATTTTTCACACGCCACTGTAAGGAAACGTGCCCTTTGATGGTTGGAAAGAGAAGGGAAATGAGAGAAAATTCGCACCTTGAGCTAATTTACATCTACACAAGACATTATGTTACGTATCATGCATTTTGTTTAATTTTTTGTGTGTGGCGAAAAATGAACCTCCAATTCTACTTTAAGAAGGAACATAATAGAATTCAAATATATATGGGAAGAAAATGTTGTTTTTTCATATACTGGAAAATCAAGATTATTCTTTTTACATGAGGAGAAAATTGTATAAAGGGAGAGGTTAGAATTTTCGTACAAATATTTTACGTGACCTACTAACACGTGAAGATAATCAAATCAATATAGTAAGTTGACTCGAACTCAACATTTTTTACAACATTTTTTACAAGAAGGACGAACACCCAACTCAATTCAAAGTGTTCACAATTTCAGCAGATAATAGTTTAATTAATCCAAATTCTTTAATAAAGAAAGGTACCTCATTTTACATGTATAGCAACCCACATATCATTTTCCTAGCACCTATTAGCTAAATTCCAAGTGTGAAAGAAGGAAGTTTAGGAAAAGTAGTCAATAAATTAACGTAAAAGGCGGTATCATTTCATTAGAAAAGAAAAAGTGACCCAGTTTTCTTACTGTACTATACAGATTCTTCAGGGCTACTCATTTGATAGCCTTGTCAATTTGTAAATTTCTACGTGATTTCTGAGGAAGAAAAAGTCCATTCTTAAAGGTAAATGGTCGGCAACTTCCTGGCAAGCTTTTCCCATTGTGCAAAAGAAATAATCATCTTTTAAGCTTTTCTTATCTAATTTTTAGCTATTATTTATTTTTTATTTTTTTGAGTTTATGGTTTCACTACTCTTTAAGAGAGAATGAGTAAATTTATCAGGAAAAAATGAAAATAATTCACAAAACGAAGCATTTCACAGGAAAATCAAAAATTCCATAAGAATATACTGATTTATATGAGAGGTAAAATTGATCGTCATTTTATATAAATTTTATTGTTTAAACTTTTTTTTTTATCATTTTAGGGAGCATTTTCATTTTATTAAAATTTTAAAGATCAAGAGAGAATTTTCATTTTTCTCCAAAAAAAAAAAAAAGAAATAAAAATAAAGAGAGAGAGAGAGAGTATTTTCATTTTAGGGAGCGGAACATCTTACCCTATTACACAAGGCAATGATATAAAACATTCTTTCTTGTGAATATTAAAGTCAATAAATAACAAGAATAAGGAAGCAAATCATACCAAAAAATTATAGATATTTGTATAATTTAACTTTTTATTCTTTTCTTTGTTACTTACACAAATATTATATATATATATATATGTAAAACTCCATTTGACTATTACTATTATTTTTCACAGGCCACTGTAAGGAAACGTGCCCTCTGATGGTTGGAAAGAGAAGGGAAATGAGAGAGAATTTCATGGGAGAAAATTCGCACCTTGAGCTAATTTACATCTATTCAAGACATTATGTTAAGTATCATGCATTTTGTTTAATTTTTTTTGTGTGGGGAAAAAAGAACCTCCAATTCTACTTTAAGAAGTAACATAATAGAATTCAAATATATATGGGGAGAAAATTTTGTTTTTTCATATACCTGAAAATAAAGATTCTTTTCACACGAGAAGAAAATGTTATAATGGGAGAGGTTAGAATTTTCATACAAATATTTTATGTGATCTACTAACACGTGAAGGTAATCAAACCAATACAGTAGGTTAACTCGAACTCAAAATTAATTACAAGAAGAACGAACACCTAACTCAATTGGAAGTGTATCACAATTTCAGCAGAGAATAGTTTAATCCAAATTCTTTAATAAAGAAAGGTACCTCATTTTACATGTACGGCAACCCACATAGCATTTTCCAAGTACTAGCTAAATTCCAAGTGTGAAAGAAGGAAGTTTAGGAAAAGTAGTCAATAAATTAAAGTAAAGTAAGGGGGGTGTCATTTCATTGGAAAAGAAAAAGATGACCTGTTTCTTACTGTGCTACACAGATTCTTCGAGACATTTTCCAAGTACTAGCTAAATTCCAAGTGTGAAAGAAGGAAGTTTAGGAAAAGTAGTCAATAAATTAAAGTAAAGTAAGGGGGGTGTCATTTCATTGGAAAAGAAAAAGATGACCTTGTTTTCTTACTGTGCTACACAGATTCTTCGAGACCACTCATCTGATAGCCTTATCAATTTGTAAATTTCTATATGATTTCTAAGGAAGAAAAGTCAACACTTAAATGTAAATGGTAGGCAACTTCCTAACAAACTTTTCTTATCTTATATTTAGTTTTTATTTATTTATTTGTTTTTGAGTTAATGCTTTCACTAATCTTTAAGAGAGTATGAGTAAATATATCAGAAAAAAATGAAAATTATTCATAAAACGAAGAATTCATGAAAATCAAAATTTCATATAAGATTATACTGAGTTATATGAGTGGTAAAATTGATCGCCATTTTACATAAATTTTAATGCTTAAACAGTTTTTTTTTTTTTTTTATCATTTTAGGGAGCATTTTCATTTTATAAAAATTTAAAAGAACAAGGGAGAATTTTCATTTTTCTCACAAAAAAAAAAAAAAAAACAACATCTTTTAACATTTTTCATTTTTCTCTGTGATTTCGAAGGAAAAAAGTCAGTACTTAAAAGGTAAATGGTAGGCAACTTCCTGGCAAGTTTTTCTTATTATGCAAAAGAAATAATCATCCTTTAAGCTTTTCTTATCTTATTTTTAGTTTTTATTTCCCTTTTTTTTAAATTATTATTGAGTTTATGATTTCACTACTCTTTAAGAGAGAATGAGTAAATTTCACAAAACGAAGCATTTCACGAAAATCGAAATTTCCCATAAGAATATACTGATTTATATGAGGGGTAAAATTGATCATCATTTTATATAAATTTTATTGCTCATTTCACGAAAATCGAAATTTCCATAAGAATATACTGATTTATATGAGGGGTAAAATTGATCGTCATTTTATATAAATTTTATTGCTTAAACTGTTTTTTTTTTTAATCATTTTAACAAGGCAATGATATAAAACAATCTTTCTCGTGATTATTAAACTCAATAAATAACAAGGATAGGAGTAAATCATACCAAAAAATAATATATATTAGTACAATTTAGCTTTTTATTCTTTTCTTTGTTACTTACACATTAGTTATGAATACCACATATGTTGGGCAGGTGCATTCATGTCCATTAGGACATTTTTTAATTTAAAAAAAAAAAAAGTTAGACCGATCAAATGACAACTAAATACTTGTTTATACCCAATCTTTTTTTTTTTGTTTTTTTTTTGTTTTTTTTTATTTTGTTAATTGAGAATGGAGGAATTCAAACTTTTCTTTTTTGATGAAATCAAGTATGAAATTTATAACTTGTTAAAATAATTTACCCATTAGTTTTTTAGGCACGTGTAATAACTTCAAATTTATAATACTAATTCTTCTCCTAAATAGAGAATTAAATTGTAAATTTCACCATTAATAACATTTTTCTTAAATTAGAGACGAGAAAATATAAATATGATGTTATTCTCATTTTCTATTTTAATTGGGATTTTGTGAAAATATTATGTGTAAACATTCATTTTATATATAAAGAATGAATAATCATAATTTTGTGTATTAAAGAAGTGAATTTTATGATATATCAAGATTTACCTATTAAATTAAATTTAACAATTCTACTACACCTCAAAAAAAAAAAAAAAAAAGAAAAAAAAAGAAGAAGAAGAAGGATTAGGAAAGTGCTCGTGCACCCTCGCATAGGTAATTACTCACTTGGTAAGGCAATGGGCTTAAACCCACTACCAGAAAAAAAAAAAAAAATTAAGGGAGGGGTGCACGGCAAGCAAGCAGTGAGCTAACGGTGCCTGTTTGCTACCAGTAAACTGGCATTGATCCCAAAAAAAAAAAATTTGTGTTCGTCAAAAAATAGGCTAGATAAGAGGGGTTTTTGAAAATTCAAAATCCAACCCCCAAACAAGCAAAACAAAAATAAAAAGACAAGAATGAATGAATGATTATAATATAAGATGATGAACTACTTGAATGACTACTCACTAAAGCCACTTAGAAATACATGAAAAACAATCAAAACAACCTCCCAACTTATCCTTTTCAACTTAGCACATTTTGGAGAGATTAAACTTTAAAAAATTTCAATTTTTAACCTACAATAAGACTTGGTTATAAATTAGTTTTAAGGTAAACAAAAAACCACTCTTTTCTCTTAAAAAAAAAAAAAAAAAAAAAAAAAAAAAAAAAAAAAAAAAACCATACAAGCAAAGAAAAGTTTCCTCTCTTCCTCCATTCATTGTGGATGAAATTTGTAGCTAAGGGAAGGCAAAAATTATTCTTCATCTCCTTCATCCACCCCCAAGATCATTTTAACAAGGAGGAAGAGTCACTCCAAGTGCTTTCCAAGGTAAAAACCTATATTTTTCCAATTGTTTCCTAGAAAGAAAAATGATTTTTTTAAAAATGTTTTTAAAGTGATGTTTATCTCCATTATAGCCCCTTATCTTCAAGGATCCAATAGTGGTTCACAACCTTCAAGAGAAGCTAAGAACACACTACTTTTCTAAAGAGATGTTATTCTTTTGAGGTTAAAAAAAACTTAGAGATAAATTAATAATTAAATTGAAATTAATTATTAATTAAGAGAACACGTGTCCATAATCGAAAACGATTCAAAATCTTACCCTAACTGTCAGATGTCAATTTAAAATTAGGACACCGCATCAACTTGAGGATAGAGCCAGAAACAATCTATGCAGATACACTTAGAGTCTATGATAGATTATGTCAGATGTCAATTTAAAATTAGGATACCGCATCAACTTGAGGATAGAGCCAGAAACAATCTACACAGATACACATTATGATGTTTTCTGTAAGTATAGACCCTACTTACAGTGTGGTTGTTTATATGATATGCACGATGTGAACTCAATGTTTATTTTTTGATGATATGATATGATGTCATGATGACGTATTTATTTAGACCCTACCTACATGTGGTTGTTTATATGATATGCACGATGTGAATTCAATATTTATTTTTTGATGATATGATATGATGTCATGATGACGTGTTTATTTACACACTATATGAAAGTATGTTATGATGACGTGTTTATTTACACACTTTACTAAAGTATACCATGATGATGTGTTTACATACGCACTTTATTGAACATGTCATTCTTACATGCTCACCATATAGCTTAATATTTAAGAAAGTGAAACTAATGATATGTCGTCCTAATCTTTGACCGTATGGGAGGATTTTCACCTTCGCCAAATGAGAGAAAATAATGATCAATAAAGTTAAAGTTATGACCTTGGGTGCTGACGGATTGGGTCGCTCCTTGTCTTTAAGGTCACACGCACCTCGATACAAACACAAGGGTCCATAAGATGTTGAATGAATAAATGGATAATTACAGAATCTGTCATGATTTCAATTATATGCATTTGTAGGATTGTATGTTTAGGCTTACTGCGTTTATCTCACCCCTTTATGTTTCCCAATATAGATAATTCAAGCAAGTTCCTTATGACATATTAAGCATTAATGGACTGGTGGTGCAGATGTATGATGGATAAAAGTATGATGGGTTCTATCGATGCTACCGTATTCTTATATTCCGCACATGTTTTTGAGGATTTGTTAAATATTGTTTTATGTTAGTACATTTTAATACTTAAGTATGAAAGACATAATTAGATCCCAGTATGACTAAGTCTAAAATATTATGTTAGGATGTTTGTTTAAAACTAATTCTAATTATTATGATTTTTAAAGAATCATTTATTCGTAAATAAAGTTTTCAAAAATATATATATATATATTTCCCTGAAATTTTGAAGACTTAGAAATGAACTAGTAATGATTTAAATAAAATGAAAAACAAAGTAACCAAGTTTTAAGTGACGGTGTGAGAGGTTGAGTCGTCACAGCATGTGTTTCATATTGCATATTTAGCACTTTTTCTAAAATTTTTTCACATAAAAACAATCATTCATTTTAATTTTTTACATAAAAAATAATCATTCATTTCTATAGTGAAATTTACAACGTATTAAAATAATTTACCCATTAGTTTTTTAGGCACGTCCATGGGACGTGTGTTTCGTATAGCATATTTAACACTTCTTCTAAAAAAATTTTACATAAAAACAATCATTCATTTTAATGATTATTATTTTTTCATTTATCATTATTTTTGCGTTGTTTAGAACAATATTAGTGAAATTCCAAGAATATCTAATCAAAACTTAAAAATAATTAATCTTATCTCCAATAAATTTTAACCCAAGTTTACACTAAGAATATATATGTATGTATGAAATTGACATTAATATTCTTTTCTTAAAAATTTCTGCATTGTCTGTAACATTAAAAATAGATAGACTACGATTTAGTTTGCTATATATGTATATAAATCCATATTAATTCTTTTGAATTAATTAAACGTAAATAAACTATATTTTTCTTTTAAAAAAAAAAAGTGATACTTTAATCAAATTATATGAAATATCGTTCAATGCAATTCAGATTGAAAATTCTAAAATTATCCAATATTTTTTAAGGGAAAAACTCTCCAATATTCTATTGCGGCCTAAAAAAATATTTTCTTTACACTATATTTCTTGTCTAATTTATATTTTAGTAAATTCTCATCTTATTCATTCTCAAAGAGCAACACAAATATTTTTAACGGTCTTACAAGTCACCCCCATCGTTGTCATTGGCAGGCAGCACAACAATATGATAATATTTTTAGTAATTTTTGTCCTATTTCATTCATGTTTATTACAATATAATATAAAATGATTATTTTTATGTTTTGAAAAAATTGTAATAATTTTTTTGAACTTTATTTCAAATGTTAATTTTATAATACAAAATAGAAGTTTCTAGCTCATGATTTATTATCTATTGTTTGTCATTTTAAATTGAAAGTTAAGTTTTAGTTTAATTTATATTACACCATTATTTTTGCTTTAAAGATATTCTTTTTACCAATAAATAAAAACTTACACACACACCAATATTTGAAGTTCATAAAATTTTTAAAAACAAATAAAAGTCAAAATAAAAAAATTAGAAAGAAAGGTAAATAAAGAAATTTAAAGGAAAGAAAAAAAAAATGATCAAGTGTTGGTTATGGTACCAAAACATGGAAATAATTTAAGTGTTATGTGTGGGCACATTTGAGGGGAAAAAAAATTCAATGAGAGCAAATTACAAACTTTGAAAGATATATGGGGCAAAATTTAGAATTAAAAAATTGGGGACCTGACTGCTTGTGAGGAAGTTAGGTTACTGGGTTTTTGTCGAAAAGTAGGATGGCTGTCATTCACGTAGCATGCGTTTAAAGCTTAATAGACAACTGAGTGAAGGAAATTTCAACAAAAAAAAAAAAAGGGCAAAAAGGGAATACGAAAGATTGACAAACTTGAGGTAAGGCACTGACTGTATACAATAGAAACAGATATATGATTAGAAGATCAAATTGCGTTAAAATTCCTTTTGTATTTAACTTGGTGCTAATATTAGGAAGACATATTCTAAGCCTACATAATATGCCATGAAAGCTAATTACCTTTGATCTAAGGGAATGAAACAGAGGAGCATTGTGGTGAGTAGAAAAGAAAACAGAGGACTCTATTACGGATGGG